>MU839830.1:618696-870166 GCA_030411725.1 Echria macrotheca | reverse complement strand
GAATGATTAACGTCAAATAATTATTATTAATCGCCTTTTAATTAATAATTAGTAGTAGTATATAGTAATAGTTAGAGTTAGCAAATTAGTTAGTAGTTATTAGTTAGTAGTTACTAACTACAGTAGTTAGTAGTTAGGGTAATAACTAAACTATAATAGTTAGTAGTCTGACTACTGACTACTGTAGTCTAACTACTAGTCAAATATAATATATTATTTTTAATTGCAAAATAATTATTATTTCTCTTACCCCGCAGGGGTACTCTTTGTGGAGTAAAATCCCCAAGCCTAGTACCTATACAATACTTCTACCGTAACTATCTAGGTAGAGATATTACTAATACACTATAAATAAAATAAAA
The DNA here is from genome assembly GCA_030411725.1 of Echria macrotheca. Lineage (NCBI taxonomy): Eukaryota > Fungi > Ascomycota > Sordariomycetes > Sordariales > Schizotheciaceae > Echria > Echria macrotheca. Next base: position 869,804 of record MU839830.1, on the reverse strand, counting down.
CTACGTACCTAAGCCGTACAAAACCCCCTAATCCTAACCAAGCCTCGGCCCTACCCGTAAATAGGGGTCCTACCCGTAAATAGGGGTACTAGCTATCGGGCTTCTATTTATTAATCTTTTTATTTACTTAATTAGTAAAATACCTACACGGCTACTACAGCCGCGCTCCGCCCTCGCACCATTTCCCCCAGGGATTCTATCTCCTCCTAAGGGTCCAAAACTATTGTTTCTTTAACTAGTACCTACCTTATCATAGCCTAGATCATCTTACCGATATTTTGTAAGTTAAACTCCAGTTATACCGGCGCGGAAAATACCAGGGGGCGCCTTTTAAGCCGTAAAGGCCGGCCTTCCTCTACTATATCCACTTTACATTTCCTCGTAACGTTTCCATTCCAAAATTGTATTAACTCCGGAATACCAATCTCAATTAATTATATTATTTTCTTCGAATAGTTTAATAATATAAAGTATTGGGGCCGGTTTACCTATCATTCCTTTACTTAAGCGATTTATTTAACCCTTTTTAAATACTACTTAAATTATACCGTATACTTCCCAACGTAATTAACGCATTATATACGCTTTACGTTTATAACGTTACCGTAAATAACTTTATCCTTATTACTTTTCTTTACCTTATACTTAACTTTTTTATATAAATAGTTATAAACTTATAATACTTATAACGTACTAACTTCGAAATATATATTTTTACTACGTAACTAAAGTTATAATAATAATAATATTATTAAAACGCTACCTTATCGGCAAAAAGCTTGTAAAAATATTAAGTACTTTTTACTACTAATCCCTAAGTATAAAGCATATTTGCTTTATTTATATTATTTACCGTAACGTAAAAAAGGGTTTTTATTTTTTTCCTTATTATTTTAAGTATTATTACCTTAATAATACTAACGTTGTTTTTAATTAAAATCTTTTCCTTAAGATATTAAAATATACTTTTACTAAATACTTATTCCAAGCTTAATTTATAGGTAATAACTGTATAGCCTTTACGAGCTATAGTTGTTTTATTATTAAACGTTTTTTTTACCTAGGCTATATTAGTTTTCGTATATTTTCTACCGTTTTTGGTTTCGAATATAACCTTTTAGTCGCCGCTAAGTAAATAGCGCGTAATATATATATATTGGGATCGTAGCTCCTTTAATACTTACTAATAGGGCTTTGTTAATTATATTTACTACTTATTTATTTATCCGTTTATTATTCTCCTTCCTTTAACTAATTTATATTATAACTTTAAGTATATATACTTTAAAAACGTACTTTACGCTTACTAATTATACTATAACTTAGGCTTAGTTCTATACCTTTATAAATATAAGTTAATTTACTTTTATTATATTATTACTTTGTGTACTAATCTTTTACTTAATAATTTTAAGTTAATTAAGGATTACCTTTATTATATTTTTTTTTCTGTTTCTTACTAGACCGCTTTTTACCCAGAAGTTTATAAGTAACCTTTACTTACTTTAAAAAGCAGGTAATTATCTTAAATATTTTAGAGTTTACTTTTTCTTTATTATAAGTATATATTTATATTGAAACCTACTTAGAAAGGATAATTGTAACAACTAACTACTACTTTAAGGTAATATTTTTAATATTATAGTTAAAGGTATTGTTATTATTAACGTTATTAAATTTACCCTTTACTATTACGCTTTCGTTACGAACTCGCCCTGTACTTAAGGTACTTTTACTATCCTAATTAACTTACAGTAGGTAGTAAGGATTTTCTACTATCTCTACATTTATAGAATTTTTACTTTATAAAGGAGCGGATAAAGTAATCGCCCGGTTATCCTCGAGCGGCCTTATACCGCGCGTGCTACGTTTACGCTACTTCTTCAACCCCATAGGGGCCAAGATAATTAAGTTATCGACTGTTTCCAAGTTTCCGCTTCGATTTTGGACGTTTCCTCGAGCAGATGCGTAGGTGTCGGTTTCTTTCGAAGTTTTAGTAGTAATTGTACTTGCAAAATAATTAAAAAGCCTATTGATTCGATAGATTTAAATGCCTATAGCTACGATAACGTAAAATACAATATAAATAAAGGGTATATATATATATGTATTAAGAATAAGTGCATAAATAACTACTACACTTATCATTTGTTAATGAAGTCTATTATAATTAATATATACTATAAGGTAAAACTACAATTTACAAGCTATCCCCTTACAATCAAGTAAGTTTAAAAGTAGTTATAGTATGCTTATATTAGTATATATCTTGCCTATAAGTTCGTTTTTTGTTATTATATAAGCTGGACTTTTAAAAACAGAATTTTGGATCTATAAGTACAAAAAGTTGCAATTGGAGTCGAACAGCAATTTCGATTTCCAATTTTTTTCAAAGGCCAGCGAACCTTCTCACTTAAATCAAAAGCACTTATATACAATTAGTAATATCTTATTTTACCTAATGTAAAACCTTTCTACTTTTAGTAAACTTACTAATAGAACTTGCGGTTTTCACAATTTTATACTATTAATATACATTAGCGTAGTAATCACTAAACGTTTATTAGCCTTATAGTAGAAATCTATGTTATATATTGGAGATAGCACTTACTTTAAGCTTTTAAGTTAATCTGGAATTTTGAAAAATGATTGGAAATCGAAGTATATCAAAAGTTGCAATTAGGTCAAAGTGGAAATATCAATTTTAAATACCCATTTAAAAATCCACTAACCGTAATAACTTATAAGTGAAACAACCTATAAATACGTCGCGGATAATACTATTTCACTGGTGTTGCAACATATGACCTTTTTCTATAATTAGAACTATTATTTAAATATTAAGATTTCTTTCACTATTTATAGGCCTTATAAGTCGAGTATTTTATATATACTCTCTTGAAAATTATAAAAACGACTAAATAAATAAGTAATACTTTAATTTTAGTTATAAGAATTATTACTTAAATACTACTACTAACTGTTAATTAAAAAGCGATTAATAATAATTATTTGAAAATAATTATTATTTTTATTATTCTTACCTACTAACTACTATAGTTAGACTACTGACTACAGTAGTCAAAGTAGTCTAGTCAGTAGTCAAGGTACTGAGTAGACTACAGTAGTCTGACTAATTGCCAACCCTGGTAATAGTTATTATAATTTAAATTAAAGTATTAAATATTTCATTATTCGTTTTTAAGTTTATAACTAAGAGAAAAACTCGCTTTTTCTACTACTTTATACCTAAATTATAAATATTATTACAAACAAGCAAAGAATAGTAGAAAAATCCTTAAAACCTCAAATATAGCCTCAAAGAGTAGTAATTAAGTAATTGTAATGAGACATCTGATATTCTATCTTACCTAATGATAGGCTATACTTTTACTTATTAATAATTAAGGTGCTAGAAAATTTTAAAAGCTTTTGGAAATTTAAAGTAGCAAATAGATCTAAATCAACTATTTAAAACCTTTCGATTTCGAATCATTTCTTCAAATACCAAACTATAATAGAAGCTTAAAAATAAGTTGTAAATCTAATATATAATATAGATTTCTACTATATAGCTAAAAAGTATTTATTGATTACTATGCTAACGGGTATTAAAGGTACAAAATTTAAAAACTATAGTTTTAATTACTAAACCTATTAAAAATAAACATATTTTACAGTAAGTAAAATATAGCAATGCCAATTATATATAACTGCTTTTTTTTAAAGCCAAAACACTTATTAGCCTTTTAAAAATTTATTGGAAATCGATGTTGCTGTTTAACTCCAATTGCAACTTTTTATACTCCTAGATTTTAAATTCTATTTTAAAAATCCTGCTTATATAGTACTAGAAAATAAATTTATAGGTAATATATATAGTCAGGGTTGGCAATTAGTCAGACTACTGTAGTCAGACTACTGACTACAGGAGTCAGTAGGTAAAAATAATAAAAATAATAATTACGTCAAATAGTTATTAGTAATCGCTTTATAATTCAAGTTTAGTAGTAGTATATATTCAATAATTATTATAATGTGAATTAAAAGGTTAAATATTTAATTAGCCATCTTTAATAATCTAATTATATAATTAATGTGTAGAGTAGCTTTTTTTACTACCTTTTTAAAAAGCTTACTCCTAGTAAAAAATGATTTAATAGTTAAATAGTAGTTGTTATTACATAAAAGGTAAAATATTTTAATACTAGCTAATAGTAGTATTTGCAACTTACATATATCTATTTTTAATTATAAGTTACTACGCTTAGTGAAGTTTTAAAATGGTATTTGAAATTGGTATTTCCACTTTGGCCCAATTGCAACTTTTTATGCACCTCAATTTCCAATCTCTTCTTGAGATTCAGAATCAATCTAAAAGCTTAAACTAATAATATACAATCAGCTTATAGGTAAAATATATAGTATTATAAGCATGTGGTATAGCTTTTTAGGATGAATTAATTATAACGCAAAAGCTGATAAAAAGTTGAATTTTACGTTATAAAGCATATAAATTACGATTACTTTTATTAAAAGCCAGTAATTTCGATAATTACTTGTACTCTTTTCGTTAATCAATAGGAAATATATTACTACCCCTTATATAGTATATTTAGTATTATTATTACTATAAATCAGTATTTAAATCTATAGCATTAATAGGCTTTTAATCATTTTGCAAATGAAAATAATATATTATATTTGACTAGTAGTCAGACTACAGTAGTCAGTAATCAGCTAACTACTAACTACTAAATTTAGTAACTACTGACTAATGACTACTAACTAATTTGCCAACCCTATTTTTCATACTACTTATAAGCTTTATAATATAAATATATATTGATAATAGTAATTAATTAATTGATTAATTTTTTAATTTCAATCATAGTAATAAGTAATTTTATATTACTACTAATTACTACTAACTATAGTACTCTGACTAATTACCAACTCTGTTTAAGGTATTATAGGATGTTAAATACGATAGAATTTACGTGAAGTTTGAAACATTTAAGGAAAATACTAATACTAACGCTTTAGTAACTTAAATTAATAAGCTTAAAGAATATAAATAGGCATTAAATAGGGGTATGCCCCCTTTTTACTACGGGTGCATCCCCCGCCCTACTTTCCAGCTGCTAGAAAATTTTGCCAGTCCTTACTAATAGCCAGCCACATCTAATAGCCGCCAGCTAAATTCGCTACTACCAGCTGCAGCCAAGCCCACCACCTATTACACTACCGCAACTATTATAATAACGTTTGGTTATAAAAAAAAACAATTTTACAACAAACTTTATAAGTACGTAAAAGACTTTAATTACGCGCCTTTCTACCAACTAACTGGACATAGGTTTAATTACTCAAATAGTAATACCTAATCGTATATACGAAACTTTATTTAAGTAAAATAAGCCTTTTAATCAGGGTTGGGAGATAAGTCCTTAGTCATGAGTCCGGTAGCCCGGACTACTATAGTCCAATAGTCAGAATCACGGCTGTGACTGGACTACTTGGACTAGTAATCCGGGTAGTAACTAAACTACTGGACTAGTAGTCCGGACTACTGGATTACTTCAAAAACTCTATTATTTAAATTTTCAATTTTCAATTATTAATTAAATAGGGTTTTAAGGCATTTTTATTATAAAACGTAACCTTATATTATAATACTAGAAGCTTTTTAATATTAGTTTAAGGCTTAAATTATAAGTTATAATAATTTATATTATATATAAGTTATTATAGTATAATTATGTAAATTGAATTCTTAATTAATTATTTGAAATCTACTTGTACAAAAAGTTACAATTAGGTTAAAATAAGAACTTTAGTTTTTAACTACTTTTACTAAATCGAGAAACTATAATATTACGAAATAGAAATTAGTACCTGTTAAGTGATAATAAAATATTATAATAGCCTATTTTAGATTTATGTTTTTCTAAGCTAATTTTCTGAAAATAACCCTTTTAGGTTTTCTTTGGGTAAAAAAATCATTTTCCCCTTATTACTATATTATTTCTAAAGGCACTTTAGTGCTAAAAGATACGATATATTACCCCATATTCTACTTTAAAGTTATCACAAGTTCATTAAGTAAGCTTAATTTTGAATTAACCATTTAAAATCTAGTGGTACAAAATGGTGTAATTTAGGTCGATTTGCTCCTTTTAATTTCCAAAGGCTTTTAATATATTCCAGGAGTTTGATTACTACTAATAAAAGGTTTTATATAATAATTAGTTATGCTATTATTAGTAATTAATAAACGCTCTTCCGTAATTATTACCTTATACGGTAATATTAATGCTTTAAGTAAATTTTTCTATTATATAATTATCTTTTTGTGGTAAATCCCCTTATAAATACGGAAAAAGCGGTAAAAAGTAGTAAAACTAAACTTAACAAGTGGATTATTAATTTTATTAGCTAATATTAATATAATATATAGCTTATATTAGTAATAGTAATTAAAATTACTAAGTAATAAGCCTAATATAGTAGTTAAAAATAAAAATACTATATTAAGGGGTGTACTACTAGTCCGGACTAGTGACTACAGTAGTTAAGTAGTCTGGATTACTAGTCCGGGGGGTGACTAAACTACCGGACAAGTAGTCCGGACTAATAACTACTAGTCCGGACTAAATCCCAACCCTGCTTTTAATTATAATAATATAAATTTAAAAACCGTTTATATGTTCTTTACGTAAAAATTAAAGTTTTCTTCCGCATATTACCCTTTTTTCTTATATATACTACTCCCCTTATATTTTTAATTATTAATTATTAGTATTTAAAAGATTACTTTTATAATATAATTTAATTTATACGGAGAAATAGTATAAGGGTTAGTATAAAGATTTATTTTATTATTATTATATAAAGTTTTATTAGTTACTTATTTATATATATTTATTTACTTTATACTTATTTACTAATTTCACACTTATTTAATTTTATAATAATTATAAGTTTTAAATTAGTATTACATAGTGTAAAATGCTTCAAAATAGAAATATTACGAAATTAGTATGGTAAAATATATATTTAAAATAATTTACTAATTTAATACAACGTTTTTTTGTAGTTAGTGGTTTTTACTTTTAATTATTATAGTTATTAGATTTCATAGAATCGATTAAAATATAAATTTTTATTTCGAGCTAATTGGAAATTTTTACGTAATTCGATTTTAAATTACTAATTAAAAATTAGGCTTAGTTAATTAACTTGAAATAGCTTTTAAATCGTATATAAGGTAATATGTATTACCTTTTAGTATAATAAGGTGTATTTAAAAATATTATGGGAATAAGGAGAAAAGTAAACTTTTATTTAAAAATCCTTATAAAAGGACTATTATTACGAGATTAATTTACAAAAATATAAGTTTAAAATAAGCTATTAATTACTCTATTATCTTATTACTTAATGAATAGCTTTTTTTATTTAATAATATTAAAATTCCTCGATTTAATAATAGTGGTTAAAACCTAAAGTTATTACTTAGATTTAATTGTAACTTCTTACATAAGTAAATTTTTAATTATTGATTAAAAATTTAACTTATATAGGTATAGGGTTAAAATTTAGTTTAAACTAGTAGTTAGTTATCCGGATTACTAGTTATATTAGTTTAATTACCCCCTGAATTACTAGTTCGGGTAGTTTAATTACTAGCCGAATTATTAGTTTAGTAATTTAATTACCCCTTAGACTAGTAATTTACTCTTTAATATAGTATTTTTAATTTTTAATTGATATAGTAAGCTTATTAATTAATTATTCAATTATTATTACTAATATAGGCTTTTTAATATATTAATATTAGCTAATGAACCTAATAATCTATTATTTATTAAGTGTAATAAGTTCTTTAGTTGATAGATTGTATTTTGCTTTTTTGCCTTTTAAAGTATAAAATACTTTAAAATGGAAATATTACGAAATTAGCTTAGTAAAAAACAGGGTTGGGATTTAGTTTGGACTAGTACTTAGTAGGCCAAACTATTAGTTACAGTAGTTTAGTTACCCCCCGGACTAGTAGTCTAACTACTTAACTACTATAGTCACTAGTTCGGACTAATAGTTTACCCCTTAATATACTATTTTTATTTTTAATTACTATATTAAGCTTATTATTTAATGATTTTAATTATTATTGCTAATAGAGGCTATATATTATATTAATATTGCCAATAAAGTTAATAATTTATTTGATAAGTTTAGGTTTATTAGTTTTTACCGCTTTTTCTGTAGTTATAAGCTAGCTACAAAAAGATAATTATATAGTAGTAAAATTTACTTAAAGCATTAATATCATTATATAAGGTAGCAATTACGTAAAGGGCTAGTAGTTGTTAGAATTAGTATAACTATTTACTATATAAAGCTTTTGATTGGTACTAATTGGACTCCTGGAGTATATTAAACGTCTTTCGAAATTGAAAGAAGCCAATTGACCTAAATTACACCATTTTACAAAACTGCATTTTAAATTACTAGTTAAAAACTGAGTTTATTTAATTAACTTAAGATAGCTTTAAAATACGGTATGGGGTAGCATATAGTACCTTCAAGTACTAAAGTCTTTTGGAAATACTATGGGAATAGAGAGAAAATAATTTTATTGTCGAAAAAAAGCTTAAAAGGGTAATTATTAGCAGATTGGCTTAGAAAAATATATATAAAAGGTAAGCTATTACGGTATTATATTACTACTTAACAGGTACTAATTTTTATTTCATAATATTATAGTTAGTCGATTTAATAAAAGTAGTAAAAAACTAAAGTTATTATTTTAACCTAATTGTAACTTTTTATATAAATAGATTTTAAATAATTAATGAAAATTTTAATTTATGTAAGTATATTATAACAACTCGTATACGGTATCGATGGTTATAAACCGTATTATAAGCCTTGAATCTATCTTAAAAAGCCAATAGTATTACTGTGAAAAGTTAGGTTTTACAAGAAAAGTGCCTAAAAAGCCTATTTAAAATTTAAAATAATAGGTTTTTTTTGAAGTAGTCCAGTAGTCCGGACTACTTAACTAGTAGTCTAGTTACCCCCTAGACTAGTAGTCCGGGTAGTCTTGTCACGGCCGTGATTCTGACTATTAGACTATAATAGTCCGGATTACCGGACTAATGACTAAGGACTAATGTCCCAACCCTGGTAAAAAATGTACTCGAAGTGCTTTACTAGTTTAGTATAAAGTTATTTTCTAGTTAGTGTTTTACTTTTTATTATTATAGCTATTGCACTTACTAGAATTGAATAAAATACAAAGTTCTTATTTCGAGCCAATTGCAAGTTTTTATATAACTGGATTTTGAATCGTTAATTAGAAATCGAGTTTACGTAATTAACCCAAAGTAGCTTTCAAACACTATATATATATAGCAGTATATCCTACCTTTTAACCATGAAATCCATTTCAAAGTAGGTCGGAAATAGGGTAAAAAATATTTGTTTTTACCGAAACATTAAAACGCTTATTATTACAAGATTAGGCTACAAGAATATCAATGCAAAAATGAGTATTATTTTATTATACTACTACTTACTAAGTAGTAACTTATATTTTTCAGTATTACAGTCCCTCAGTTTAATAAAAGTAATTAAAAACCAACGTTGTTATTTTAACTCGATTGTAACATTTTATATAAGTCGATTTCTAATTATTAATTAAAGTTGCAATTTACGTAGTTATATTATAATAAGGTATAAGCTATTCATATAGTTATAACCAGGGTTGGCAATTAGTCAGACTACTGTAGTTACTAGTTTGAATATAGCAGTCAGTAGGTAAATATACCAAAAATAATTATTATTTTAAATAATAACTCTAATTGTGAGGTAAAGTAAAACCTGTTAGTACTACTGAATAGTAGTATTTACAAGCCACCTATTAACAGTTCTAATTATAAGTTACTGGGATTGGAAGATTTTAAAAAGGGTATTTAAAATCAATATCTCCATTTCAACCCAATTGCAACTTTTTATACATTTCAATTTCAAATCATTTCTCAAAATTCCAATTTTAAGTAAAAGCTTAAAATAAGTTATATACACCTTATGATAAATATATTGCAAATATAATGTAAAAAGACATCGGTCAATTACTACCCCAACGGGTATAAAGAGTAAAAAACAGTAAAATCTGCGATTTGAATTAGTAAATCTGCTAAAGGTAAAAGTATTTTCACGTTATAAAAAACGTAACAATGTTAATGATATATATAACTCCTTCGTATTTAAATTTAACCCGCTTACTGGCTTTGTAAAAGTTTATTCGAAATTGATATCGCTATTTAACTCCAATTGCAAATTTTAGTGCTTCTAGATTTTAATTTCTGTTTTAAAAATCCAGCGTACCTAATCTTATAATACTATCTTCTGGGTTAGATATATGGTATTGCAAATATACTGTATAAGTTTTTAGGATTAATTACCTATTAGGCTAAGGCCAGTAAAGTTTAATTTTATATTATAATCTATATAAATTACGATAAATACTATGAAATACGATAATTTCAATAATTATATATACTGTTATTATCAGTAGACATAAAAGTATTCTTTATGGATACTATATTTTATTTTTGTACTGTTATAAGTATTTAAATCTATAGTATTTATAGGCTTTTAATTATTTTGCAACTAAAAATAATATATTATATTTGACTAGTAGTCAGATTACAGCAGTCTAGTCACTACCCTGACCACTGACTACAGTAGTCTAGTCAGTACGTTAACTACTGACTACTGTAGTCTAGTCAGTGCCTTGACTAATAACTACTAACTACTATAGTCAGTGACTACTGACTAATTTGCCAACCCTGGTTATAACCTTTATTATATACTTTAAAACTATTTTGGAAAACTAATTTTATTATAGTAAAAACTTCGGTTCTATATAAAAAGTGCCTAAAAAGCCTATTTTATAGGAAGTAAAGTCAGAAAAAAAATATATTAGTTTAAAATTTAAAATAATATATTTTTGAGGTAGTTTAGTAGTCCGAACTAGTAATCCAATAGTCCGGACCACTAATCTAAGTAGTTTAATCACCCCCTAAACTACTAGTCTAGTAGTCCGGGTAGTAACCAGACTATATGGACTAGTAGTTTAAACTACTTAACTACTAGTCCAGACTACTAGACTACTTTAAAAATCCATTATTTTAAATTTTAAATTATTAATTATTAATTATTAATTAAATAGGCTTTTAAACGCTTTTCATATAAAACTTACCATTTTATGATAATACTATTAGCTTTTTAAAGTGGGTTTAAAGCCTATAATGCAACTTATAACCATTTATACCGTGTATGAGTTATTATAATATAATTACGTAAATTAAGGTTTTAATTAGTTATTTGAAATCTGCTTGTATAAAGAGTTACAATTGGGTTAAAATTATAACTATAGTTTTTTACCACTTTTATTAAATTAATAAATTGTAATATTATAGAATAAAACATAGTATTTGTTAATTAATAATATAATACTGTAATAGCTTATTTTATATATATATTTCTCTATACCAATTTCCTAATAATAAGCTTTTTAGGCTTTTTTTTCGACAGAAATATTATTTTCTCCCTATTTTTATACTAGTTTTAAAAGAACGTTAGTACGAGGAGATACGATATATTACCCTCTATTATACTTTAAAGTTATCTTAAATTAATCAAATAAACTTAATTTTCAATTAACGATTAAAATACAGTAGTGTAAAATAGCGTAATTTAGGGTGATTAGGTTTTTTCAATTTCCAAAGACGTTTAATAAATTCCAGGAGTTTAATTAATACTAATGAAAAGTTTTACATAATAATTACTTATGTTATTACTAGTAATTACTAAAGGTTACGATGTAATTACTGTCTTATATAATAATATTAATCCTTTAAGTAAATTTTAGTATTATATAATTATCTTTTTATGCTAAATTGGCTTATAAAAACAGAAAAAGCCGTACAAAGTAGTAAACCTAAACTTATTAAATAGATTGTTAATTTTATTAACTAATATTAATATAATATATAGCGTATATTAATAATAATAATAATGATAATTGAAATTGAAATTATTATGTAATAAGCCTAATATAGTAATTAAAAAAGAAAATACTAAATCGAGGGGTAGATTACTAGTCCGGATAAGTGACTACAGTAGTCAAGTAGTTAGACTACTAGTCCGGGGGGTAACAAAACTACTGGACTAATAATCCAAAGGGTAACTAGACCAACCGGATTAGTAATCCAGGCCGTAACTAAACTATTATAACTATTAGTCCGGACTAAATCCCAATCCTAATTACATTATAATAACTTATAAACTAAATATATAGCTATAATCCTTATTATAAACCTTAATTTTATTTTAAGAAACGCATTGTATTATAGTAAAAGGTTTGGGTTTATACTAAAATTGCCTTAAATATTACTAAGTTTAATATAAAATTTAATTTTCGCAGTAGTTCAGTTGTTTGGACTATTAGTCCAGGTAGTTTAGTTACCCCTAAAACTACTAGTTTAGTACTATTAAACCAGTAGTTTAGTTACTACCCAGATTATTAGTCCGGGTAGTTTAGTGACGGCTGTAAATTTAACTACTGGACTATAGTAGTCCGAACTACTAATCTAATAACTAAGGACTAATATCCCAACCCTAATCGTATATATCGCTAATAGCTATATAATAATAATTAGCCTTTTCGACGCTACTTTTATTTAAAGTTAGGGATTAATTAGACTATTATAGTTAGTAGTCTAATCAGTACCTTAACTATCCGGACTAGTAGTTTAGACTACCAGACTACTGCGAAAATTAGATTTTTGGTTAAAATAATACCTTTACCTTTTAACTACATTTAATCGAGAAAATATAATATTATAAAATAAAAGCTATTACCTATTAAGTAATAATATAAATGAATAATACTATATTTTAGATATATAATTACTTACCTAGCTAATTTTGTAATAATAATTCTTTTATGGTTTTTTTTGATAAGAATATACTTTTTTCCCCATTCTTATACTACTTTTGAATAAACCTTAGTGCTAGAAGGCAAGGTATTTTACTATAAATACTACCTTGAAGCTATTTTAAGTAAATTAAGTAAACTTGATTTTTAATTAACGATTTAAAATCTACTTGTATCAAAAGATGTAATTAGCTCAAAGTAAAAACTTTATACTTTTATCGATTTTAGTAAATTTAATAATTATAACAACGAAAGGTAAAAAATACTAATTAGAAAATAATATTATACTAAGCTAGTAAGTTACTTAAAATATTTATTTCATCTATTTAATTTTATAATACTTTTATTTTAAGCCTTTTTTATTATCCTTTTATATTTATTATACAGAAACTGGCAAATTTGTTTATAAATATAGAAAAGCGGTAAAAAGTAGCAAAGCAAGGCTTAACAAATAAGTAATAAGTTTTATTAACTAATATTAATATATAGCCTATAATAGTAATACTAATTATAATAATTAATTTATAAGCTTAATACGGTAATTAAAAATAAAAAAGATTATTTTAGGGGGTAAATTATTAGTCCGGATTAGTAAATATAGCTGTTAAGTAATTGGATTATTAGTTTGGGGAGCAGGGTTGGGACATTAGTCGTTAGTCATGAGTCTGGTAATCCGGACTACTTGACTGCTTTAAAAGATCTATTATTTTGAATTTTAAATTACTAATTAAATAGGCTTATTAGGCACTTTTCTTATAAAACCCAACTTCTTACCATAATACTATAAGCTTTTCAAAAGGGATTTAAGGGCTGTAACACAGCTTATAACCATCTATACTTTATATAATTTATTATAATATAATTACGTAAATTAAAGCTTTAATTAATTATCTGAAATCTACTTGCACGAAAAGCTGTAATTGGGTTAAAATGACAACTTTAGTTTCTAACTACTTTTATTAAATCGAGAAACCGTAATATTATATAACGAAAATTAGAACCTGTTAAAAAAATAATATAATACTGTAATAGCCCATTGTAGATTCATATTTTTCCTGGCCAATTTCCTAAAAATAACCCCTTTAGGCCTTTTTTCCACAAAAATATCATTTTCTCCCTATTCCCCTATGTTTAAAAAAGACTTTGGTGCTAAAAGGTACGATATTACTCTATATCTTACTTTAGAGCTATCCTAGCTTAATCAAGTAAACTCAATTTTCAACTAACAATTTAAAATCCAGTTATATAAAAAGAAGTAATTCAAGTCGATTTGCTTCTTTTAATTTCCAAAGACTTTTAATATATTTTAGGAGTCTAATTATTATTAATAAAAGCTTTATATAATAATTAATTATACTATTATTATTAATTACTAAAAGCTATTACGTATTTGCTATCTTATATAGGAATATCTATGCTTTAAGTAAATTTTACTATTATATAATTATCTTTTTGTGGCAAATTCGCTTGTAAATAAACAAAGAGCGGTGAAAAATAGTAAAATTAAACTTATTAAATAGATTATTTAATTTTATTATGTAATATTAATATAATAGATCGCTTATATTAGTAATAATACCGAAATTCATTAAGTAATAAGCTTAATATGTTAATTAAAAATAAAAACACTATATTATAGGGTGGATTACTAGTCCGGACTAGTAACTACAGTAGTTAAAGTAGTCGGACTATTAGTCCGGGGGGTAATTAAACTACTGGACTAATAGTCCGGCTAGTAACTAAACTACCTAAACTAGTAGTTTAGGGAATAACTAAACTACTATAACTAGTAGTTCAAATTACTAATTACTAGTTTGGACTAAATCCTACTTCTACCGGGGAGTAATTAAATTATTAAATTATTAGTTTAAGTGGTAATTGGATTAGTTGGATTAGTAGTTTGGGGGGTAATTGTCTAGACTATTGTAATTACTAGTCCGGATTAAATCCCAACCCTATATATAATTGATAATATATATTTTTAATATAAGATAAAAGTATATTTATGAATTTTTACGGTAATAGATAGTATTATAAGCAGGGTTAGTAATTAGTGAGACTACTGTAGTTAGTAGTCTGACTATAGTAGTTAGTAAATAAATATAGCAATTATTTTAAATAATTATTATTAATTCCTTTTAAATTAGCAATAAGTAGTAATATATAAGTAATAATTAATATAATTAAATTTCAATTATCAAATATTAAATTACTCGATTTCAAGTATATAACTAATACATACAAGTTAGTATATCCAAATTACTAGCCTTATAACCTTATAAGGCTTTTAAACACTGAAAAGGTATTAATATTTAAATAATACTTTTAATAGTAGAAAAAGTGAAATGTTTTAATATTAGCTAATAGTAGTATTTGTAACTTACCTATTAAATAGTTTTAATTATAAGTTATTATACCTAGCCGTATTTTTAAAGGGTATTGAAATTAATACTTTTACTTTAACCTAATTGTAACGTCTCAGATACCTTAGGTTCTAATTATTTCTTACAATTCTAAATTAGCGTAAAAGCTTAAAGCAAGTTAAATATAAGATATATTATATACGTTCCAAATATAAGGCAAAAACTTATTCATTAATTACTACGGTAACGGGTATTGAAGGTAAAAACTAGTAAAAACCATAATTTAAAATAGTAAACCTACTAAAAGTAAAATTATTTTTACATCCCGTAAAATATAACAATATTAATTATATATAAATACCTTTCATTTAAAGTTATTACACTTATCAGCCTTTTAAAAATTTGTTGGAAATCGATATCTTTATTTACATTTATTATTATTTCTCTTACCCCGCAGGGGTTACTCAGTGTGGACCGAGTCCCCAGGCCTAAGGCCTATGCGGAACTTTTACCGTAACTTCTTTATTTACATTTAATTGCGACTTTTCGTACTTATGGATTTTAAATTCTATTTTAAAAATCCGGCTTATGTAATAATGTAAAAATAGTTTGTAGGTAAGATTTATAGTATTATAAGCATACCGATTATCCCTTTAAGATTAACTAATTATAAAGGAAAAGCTGGTAAAGTTTTAATTTTACGTTATAACGTATATAAATTATAATAACCTTTATTAAAACTCTATAATTTTAATGATTACTTATACTGTTACTATTATTAAATATATTGCTACTTTTTATATACGATATTATGTATTTTTACTACTATTAGTATTGAAATTAATAGGCTTTTATCATTTTGCGATTAAAAATAATATATTATATTTAACTAGTAGTCAAACTATAGTAATCAGTAGTCAGACTACTAACTATAGTAGTCTAGTTACGGGTCTGACTACTAACTACTGTAGTCTAGTTACAGGCCTGACTACTGACTACTGTAGTCTAGTTAGTACCTTGACTAATGACTACTGACTATTATAGTCAGTGACTACTGACTAATGACTACTGATTAATTTGCTAACCCTGCCTACTACTATACGTAACCTACTACTTATAACCCCTTAACGTAAAGGTCTTCGGTCCTTTTACAAAAGAATATAGGGCTTTAATTAGTAAGGAAGCTTTTTTCGGGGCCTAATGAATTAATAATCTTTAGCTTTCTCGTATTTATTAAAACACCAGATTTTATATTAAAAACAATATTGCTAACGTCTGGTATAATACGGGTTTTATTTCTTTAGACTTATATAAAGTTTTAAACTAGCTTGAAAAAACTTAGCAAAGGCGTATAAACTAACCCTTTACCTTAACGCTTTAGCATTTTATTAACCGGGTTACTTTTTAGCTAAATTTAATATATGCAACCCCTTATAAGCTAATCGTTAGCTTTCTATATTAAATATACCTGCAAGCTATTTTTAAAATAAGTAGTAGCTTAAACCCTAAACGATTAGCTTATAGCTAAAGTTAAAAATATTTAGAGGAAGTAAAAGCGTAAGTAATTAAACTAAATATGTATTTTTATTATTAAGTAAGTAATAAAACTTGAAAGAAACGGGCCTAATAGGAATAAGTTCAAATAAAGGTAAAAGCTCTATATTACGCGTTGCGGGGTAAAGTTAGCTTTATATAATTAGTTTGGAAGGAAATACCTATATTTATAAATTATTTTAAATAGTTATTACGAGTTTTATAGTAGTTTAAGATAAAGAAAAGTATCTTCCAGTTATAATTATAGTAGTAGTATGGAAGGTGGTGTAATAGGGCATAATCTCACTTACCCCGGTCAATAAGACGGTCCGGTCAAGGAAACGGTCTTCTACGTTACTTGGTCCGAGGTAAGTACGCTCTTTCCACCGTTTAAGGGGTGACTCAGGCTGTAATCTCGGCGAGTTATTATTTCGTTTTTTGCTATTAGGGTTAAATAGTTATAATTAATTTTTCTTTACGTATTTTACTATGTTTCCATCGTAACTGCCTATTATGATTAGTACTAGATTATTATTAATTATTAATTTAAAAGCTATTAATAGTAATTAGGGTTAGTAATTAGTTAGATTATAGTGGTTAGTAGTTAGATTACTAATTACTATAATTTAGTTACAGTGAATTACTAATTACTATAGTTTAATTAGTGCTTTAATTAATAACTACTAATTACTGTAGTTAGCAGGGTTAGGACATTGGTCTTTAATTATTAGTCCGGTAGTCCGGATTATAATAGTACAATAATTAAAATTACGGCCGTAATTAAACTACTAGGACTAGTACTAAGTTTAGGCTATAACTAAACTACTGGACTAATATTTAAATAGTAACTAAACTACCTAAACTAGTAGTTTAAACTACTAGTTTACTAGTCCGAATTACCGAACTACTGCGAAAATTAAATTTTAACTTATATTATGGTAGTTTTCCTATAAAACCAAACTTTTTACTATAATAATAAAAGTTGTTCAATATTAACTTAAGCTTGATAGTAGGCCTTATAACCGTCTATTTATGTTATAAGTTATTAAATCATATCAAGGTTAACTGCAATTTTTGTAAATGATTAGAAATCTTATTGTAAAAAAAAATTAAAAAAAGTTAAAATAGCAACTTTAACTTTTAACTACCTTTACTTTATCGAGGAACGAGAATATTATAAAATTAAAGTAACCATTTATTAAGTAATGATATAATAAAGAAATAGCTTATTTTGGGTTTATATTTTTCCTGGTTAATATTATAATAATAGTTCTTTTAGGGGTTTTCTTAATAAAGAATTTTTTTCTCCTTATTTCCATACTATTTTCGGATATACTTTAGTGCTAAAAGGTAATATGTACTACTATATATTCTACCTAAGAGCTATTTTAAATTAATTAGGTAGACTTGATTTTTAATTAAGGGTTTGAAATCCAGTTGTATTAAAGGGTATAATTAGCTCGAAATAAAACCTTTGTGTTTTGATCGATTTTAGTAAATCCAATAGCTATAATAATAAAAAGTAAAAAATACTAACTAGGAAAAATATTATACTAAGTTAGTAAAGCACTTAAAATATTCATTTTGCTGAGTTAATTGTGTAATATTTTTATTTTTAAGGCTTTGCTATTATTAAGGTCGGCAATTAGTTAGATTACTATAGTTAGTAATTAGATTACTGACTACTGTGGTCTAGTTAATGCCCTGATTACGATTATTGTAGTTTAGTTAGTGCCTTGACTACTGATTAGACTACTTTAACTACAGTAGTTAGTAAATAAAATTTTAAAAATAATACTTATTTTAAAATAATTACCTTTAATTGCTTTTTAATTAATAGTTAGCAATAATATATAAGTAATAGTTAAATTTCTTACTTTAATTTAAAATTACTTATATTTCTTGTTAAACTCTCTTTATCATTTTATAATTCTAAGGTATATATCTTTAAAATACTTGCCTTTTAAAAGGCTTATAAAGAGTAAAAAGAATGTTAATATTTGAATAACAATTCAAATCATAGAAAAAGATAAAATGTTTTAGCTTTAGCAAATAGTTATAGTTGTTATTTACCTACTAGTGTTTTGAATTTTACGTTGTTATGCTAAGTGGAATTTTAAAACGGTATTTGAAATTGATATTTCTACTTTGACCTAATTGCAAGTTTTTACAAACTCCGGTTTTCAATCATTTCTTAAAATTCCAAATTAACGTCAACAGTCAAAATACGTTATAAATATAATAGAAAATACAAACATCTACTATAAGGTAGAAATATATTTATCGATACTACGGTAACGGGTATTAAGCGTAAGAAATAATGAAATTAGTAATTTTAATAAGTAGCCTACTAAAAGCAAGAATATTTTTAAGTTAAACAGTATATAATAATACTAATTATTTATAAGTACATTTTATTTAAAGTTAATATGCTTATTAGATTTTTAAAATTCTATTACAAGTCGATAATTCTATTTGACTTTAATTGCACCTTTTCATACCTTTGGAATTTAAATTCTATTTTACAAATCCAGCTTATATAATAATATAAAATTAGCTTATAGGTAAGATATATAGTAATATAAGCAAATTATATATACTCCTGAAGTTATTTAATTTTAGAGCAAAAGCTGGTAAATCCCAACTTTACGTTATAAGGCATATTAATTATAATAACTTTTACTAAAAGTTAGGCTTAGGACATTAGTCCTTAGTTATTAGTCTAATAGTCTGGACTAGTAGTCTGGGTAGTGACTAGACTACTGTGATTAGTAGTTTGGACTACTAACTACTAGTTTAGACTAAATCCTAACCCTAATACTAATTATAGTTAAAAAATATAATTCTTTTTAACTTTTATAGTTTTTATTAAAGATTTGTTTAAAAGTATAATTATGTTATATTGGATTTTTAATTCTGGATTGGAAAACCAAAAACTCTAAATAGTCGATTTGGGTTTATATACTACTTTAACTTCCCGGAAGCTTCTAAAATATTTTACAAGTATAATTAGTAATAATTAAAAATATAGTTTAATAACAAGTAAAATACATATACTAGATATTTAATAATAATTACGCAATTATTATCGCATTACGTATATTTGGATTTTAAGTATTTTTCTAGCATTTTTCACCTGCTTATAGATACAAAACTAGCATAGCAAAGTAGTAAAGGATTTTTTTTACAGCCCTTTACTATTATAAATTAGGTGATGAGCGGATATAAAGTAATTTACTTCTGTTTGAAATTTAAATTATAGCTTATTTTTAGGTTATAATTTATAATAAACTTTTAATTTTAAATTGTTAATTTAACTTAATTTACTACTTTGAAAGTTTTAAAGCTTTTAAAATTTTTAGTACTATAATTACTAGGGTTGGGATATTAGTCCTTAGTTATTAGTCCGGTAGTCCGGACTATTATAGTTTAATAGTTAGAATTACGGCTGTAATTAAACTATCTGGGCTACTAGTTCGGGCTATAATTAGATAACTTGGATTAATAGTCCAGACTACTTACTATAGTTTAATAGTTAAAATTACAGCCGCAGCTAAACTACTTGGATTAATAGTCCGGGCTATGACTAGATAATTTGGACTAGTAGTCCGGACTACTGCGAGAACTAAATTTAAAATTTAAATTATGAATTAAATGGTTAATATTTTGTATTTACCGATTATATAGTTTTATATTTTCTAGAGTTATTTTATTTTATAAAATCGCCTTTTAAGGTAATTTTCCTATAAACCCGAACTTTTCACTATACTACTAGGCGTTTTTTAAACGGGATTTGAGGCTTACGATAGGCCTTATAACCATTTATATAGCTTATAAGTTATTATAGTATAATTACTAAAACTGAACTTTTAATTAATTATTAGAAATCTATTTACGCACAAAGTTACAATTAGATTAAAATAGCAACTTTGGTTTCTAACTAATTTTATTAAATTGAGAAATTGTAGTATTATATAATGGAAGTTACTACTTATTAGTAGTATTATAATATAATAACAGCTTATTTTAAAGTTATACTTTTCTAAGCTAATCCCGTAATAATAATATTTTTATAGGTTTTTTGAATAAAAATATACTTTTATCCCTATTTTTATATTATTTTCCAAAACTTATTAGTATTATAAAGTAGTATATACTGCCCTATATAGTACTTAGAAGCTATTTTAAGTTAGTTGACTAAACCTGATTTTTAATAAACGATTTAAAATTTAGTTGTATCAAAAGTTGCAATTAACTCCGAATAAAAACGTTGTTTTTAAATCGATTCTAATAAGTCAAATACCTATAGTAACTAAAAGTAAAAATACCAACTAGGAAAATATTATATCTAATTAGTAAACTATTTTATATATATATATATTTCACTAAGCTAGTTTCGTAATATTTTTATTTTAAGTGATTTTATACTTTAAAAGGCGAGAAAATAAAATAAAATCTATTAACTAAAGAAGTAATTATATATAATATTCTAAATTCGCTTATAGGTACGGAAAAACCGCTAGAAGGTAGTAGAAATAAGCTTAATAAATGCATTATTAATTTCATCAGCTAATATTAATATAATATATAGCGTATATTACTAATAATAATTAAAAGTAATTAATTAATAACCCTATTTTGGTAATTAAGAAATAAAAATACTATATAAAGGGGTGGATTACTAGTCCGGATTAGTAACTATAGTAGTTAAATAGTTTGAATTACTAGTCCGGGGGGTAATTAGACTACTGGACTAATAGTTTGGGTTATAATTAGATTACCGGATTAGTAGTCCGGGCTGTAACTAAATTACTGTAACTAGTAGTCCGGATTAATAATTACTAGTCCGGACTAAATCCCAACCCTGATTATATGATTATGCTTTTATTGTAAATCCTCTTAATAATATAGAAAAAGCGGTAAAACGCAGTAAAATTAAATTTAACAAATAGATTATTATTTTTATTAGCTAATATTTATATAATATATAGTTTATATTAGTAATTATAACTAAAATTACTAAGTAATAAGCCTAATATAGTAATTAAAAATAAAAATACTATTTTAAGGGGTAAATTACTAGTTCGGATTAGTAACTATAGTAGTTAAAGTAGTTGGACTACTAGTTTAGGGGGTGATTGGATTACTGGACTAGTAGTCCGGGGGGTAATTAGACTACTATAACTAGTAGTCCGGACTACTAACTACTAGTCCGGACTAAATCGAAACCCTGCTTATAACTATCTATATTACTGATAAGTTATTATAATATTGATATGTAAATTGAAATTGCAATTAATGAGTTGAAATCCACTTGTACAAAGAGTTATAATGAGATTAAAATAATAACTTTAATTTTTAACTACTTTTATTAAATCCAGAAATTGTAATATTATAAAACGAAGGTTAATACTTATTAAGTAGTAATATAATAAAATAATAGCCCATTTTACCTTTATATTTTTCCTGGCCAGTTCCGCAATAATAATTCTTTTGGGCATTCTCCAATAAATAATAGAGTTTTCTCCCTATTCCATGCTATTTTTAAATAAACCTTAGTGCTAGTTGGTAAGATATAACACCCTATATACTACGTGGAACCCCTTTCAACTTAATTAAGTAAACTCGATTTCTAATCAACGATTTAAAATCCAGTTGTATAAAAAGACGCAATTGGCTCGAAATAAAAACTTTAATTTACAACCCTTTTTAACTAATCCAAGGGGTATGAAAAATAAATATAAAAAACAGTAATGAATACTTCATATTAAATAAAGCTATATATTACGTAAAATATTTTATTTCTATTGCTTAGTTGTATTGTATCTTAAATATAGGTATGTTTTGTATATTTTAAATCCGTTTAATACTCAAAAATACAACCTATCACTATAATATAAGCCTAATAAGGATATAATTAATTTTTATTAACTAATAATAATAATATAATATAGTAATTAGAAATTTAAAATATTATATTAAAGCTGGACTACTTAATTAAACTAGTAACTATATGTCACGAGGCTAACCTTAGGTCCAGGAGAAAGACTTATAATTATGCGAGGAGAGAAAAGGAAGAGAGGAAGCTATAAATGTCCTTATATATATAGTGACGACCCGGCCACTAACTGCCGGTACTTCGGCAGGAGTACGGTAGCTAGCTGGAAGTAGTACCGTAATAATACCCCAGCCTCCAAACGGCAATTACCCTTAACTACCTTAAGATAATTATAAAACTAGACCTACGTAGTTTAAGTTACGTACATAGTTATTATATATACGTAAAATAAGGTTGTATTAGGGTAGGGTAATTACCGAAGGCGTAATATACTATTTATTGGGATTATAGTACTTAAAACTAAAGTAAATAAATATAAATAAACGTATATAAATTTCCTATTACCTTATTAAAATTTTTTAAAGCTTTTTCTCTTTCCTTCCTTTACATTATAATAAATTATTAATTTTATTGGTAATAATTAATTGTAACTATTTTTGTTTTATTTTTTATTCAGTTCCTATTTTACCCTAATCCATCCCTTTTTTAATAATAATAACTTTTACTAAGCTTAAAGGTAATATATATTATACCGTTTAACTATATAAAAATTTCTATTACCGCTTAAAAATATACGTATTAGCATAAAAGAAGAAAAAGGTATTATATAGGTCTTCTATTGCCGCTTTAAGTATATAACCTTACATACTTAGCCCCGTTTTAAAGGAAAATTTAAAAAGTAAGGAAAATAATAATTATAATAACGGTAAGGGTAAAAGTAAAAGTAAGGGTAAAAATAACGGTAAGGGTAGAAAATTCTTTTTAAATTTTTTAAACTTTTCGTTTTTTTCGTTTTGTAACTTTTTTCCTACGTTTTGTTAATTTAATACCGTAACCCCCCCCCCCCCCCGCTACTATTTATTTATATACTACTTACGCTTAAAAGTTTAAAGTTAAGGAATTTATACCTTAAAAACTAACTTATATTATTAACTATTTTTTAAAGTAGGTAAATAAGGTTTATTAATTTTATAATATATTAGGTATTATTAGGTATTAAAGTACTAATGATATATAGAAAATACGTTATAAGCTCGAAAAGTTAGTAATATTTAAGTTTTTATTATATATTACTTATTTAAATATAGTAATTATTAACTATATTTCTAATAGATTAACGTATTTTTAGTTTTATTATAGCTAATTTAAGTTAACGTTAAAAAACTATAATTAATATAACTATTATCGTTTTATTTACAACCTAATAAATAATAGTTTTGTTATATATTATATATTAATTAATTAATAAATAGCCAATTATACTTATAAAGAAAAATATTAATAAATTATAAAGTTTTCTTTATATACTAAAAATTATTTTTTGGGAAGAGGATATAAATAAGGGGTTTATTTAGGAACTAAAGGTTTATTACCAAATTATAGTATTAATTCGCAACTACGTACTATAATTTATTTAGTTTAAGGTAGATATTTATAAAGCGCTTTATTTTGTAAATTTTAAAAAGTTTTAAAAAGTAAGTTTCCTAATATTTAAGTAGTTATAATATATAATTAAGATAGGGTTTAGTTACTAATATTACGTAAAAGGCCTTAATAGTTTAAAAAGCTGTTTTAATTATATGTTATTACCTATATATTACCTAATACCCCTTTTTTTTTAATAAATATATAAATATAAAAGTTTAAAAAGGTTAAAACTTAAAGTAGGAGCTTTGTTTAATATATAGTAATAGTGGTTTTTAGTATCTTATTATTACTTATATTATTTTCTTAAAATAGTTATATTAGTTATATAATTATATTAGTATATAGTTAAATAAGGGCTTTAATTTTAAGTATAAAACGTAAAGGGATTTTTTTTAAATATATATAAGTTAGTAGTTTTTAGCTTAAATTAACTAATAATATATTTACAGTACGTTATATTACCGGAATTAAGATAAATTTTATTTATTTTATTATAAAACTATTATAATAATATTAATTTTACTAGTATTTTAGCTTTCCTTATTTTTAGGTTAAGGTTAGTAACGTTATTAAATTAAGTATAGGGTTTTAGTAAATAAGTATAAATTTAAATTTAAATTAGGGTAATTTTTTTAGTTTCCCTTGTTTTTAAGTTAATATTTAATATATAATTATAATAACTATAAGTATTAATTTTAATTTAATTCTAAATATATTTTCGGTTAATTATTTAGGTAATTTAAGTTTATTTAGGTATTATACGTAAAAGTTTTATATATTATTATTATAGCTTTATATTATCGTAACTAGTTTTTAAGTAAAATAATATAATTTTAGCTATTAAATATAATATTTAAATCTATTTTTAATTATTTTAAAGTTAAAAATTTTATTAAAATATTATTTAATTTCCTTTTTTACTTTATTATTATTGGTAAAAGGGTAGGTTATAGTTATTATACCTACTATATAGTAGTTAAACTTTGCGTTTAAATATTTTTAACTTAATAGCCCTTTTTAATACAATTTTACTAAAAAAGTATAAAAGATAGGGAAAATCTTTAAGCTTTTTAGTAAAGCTATAATAATAACCCGCTTATAAACTTTTATAACTTAATAAAAACCCTATTACTTATTATTAAATTTAATTATAAAGTAACTAAATTTAAAATATTTAGTATTAATTTAAACTAATTACTTTACCGTAAAAACTTTAGTATTAGTTTAATATTAATTTATATAATAAGCATATTATTTTTACGCTTTTAATATAAAAGCGTAAGTTTTACCGTAAACTTACTTAATTTTATTTATAATATTAATTATATTATTAAATTCCTACTATAATTAAGCTATTTAAAAAGTAATAGGGTTTTAGGTTATTTTTATTTTTATATTAAGGTAAAAGCTATAATTTATAAAAAACGGTAATAATTTAATAGTTTCAAAGGTATAGTTATTTAAGGCAAATTTGGTAAAAAATAATTAATTTACCCAATTATCTTAGTAAAATAAGTAAAAAAATTTAAGGTATTATTTAACTACTATATTAATAATTTTAAACTAATCGTTAGTTTTAAAGTAGTAAATTATAAATAGTTTAAAGGTAATTTCCAGCTATTTATTTAGCTCATCCTAAAATATAAAAATAAATTATTTCCCCTAATTTAATATAATTTATTTAAAAGTACCGTAAAAATAGTAAATTTCGAAAATAAAGGTATTAACAAATATAATTACTATTATATCGTTTATAGGGTAATAGTACCGTATTTTCGTAAATTAATCTACTATTATAAGGATATAAATATACGTTTTACTATTATACTTATAGGAAAAAAGGGGGCTAATATAATCTACGGAAATATCGGTTTAAGGCCGAAATAAAACTAAAAGGAAATCAAAAAAGCTTACGGGTACGCTCTTTAAATTTTTGGTTTTAGCGTAAAAGTAACAGCCTACTATAAACTATACTATATTACGCAACATTTAGAGCTAATAATAGAATTAACAGAAAAAATTATAGGTTTTATAACGCCTTAAATACCCCGCTAACGTTATAACGTAACTTTAGTAAAATACTTAAAGTTATATATTAATAGTAAATAAAATAAAAAATCTATTATTAACGAAAATCTTATTTTAAATAACCTTATAATCGCTTATAATAACGCAGAACCTCTTTCAAATCGCGTTTAAAAAATAAATATAATTTAAATCGCAAATATATTCCATAATTTACTTAATTAAGCGGTAGGTTTAATATATAGTATTAATATAAGTATCAATATATTTTAAAAGATTTAACGTAAATAAATATACTAACGTAAATAATTTGTAATTAATTACCTATTAGTTAGGTAGAAAGAGTACCTATTAGTAATTTATAATTTAATTATCCGTAAAATCGAAAATACTTATTAGTACATTACCTAATAATTAGAATAAAGCGTTTAATATAATTACTTTTCGACCTAATTTATACGTAATTTGAAACCTAAAGTTTAAAAAAAACTTTAATTATTAAACTTAGCGTTAATTTAAAAGCTTAATAATAGTAAAATATTTAAGGCCTTTATAGTCCGTAAATATATTAATTAAGTCTTAAAATCCTTATAACTTTAGTTATTACTCCTTAAAGGCTTTTACAATTATAAAAACCTCCTTATCGTATATTTTATAATTATACTTAACTATTAAATATTTTGCAAAAAAAAAAAGCTATTGGGTAGAGTTCCCCGGCTTTATTATATTAAAAGAGAATGCCTTTTAAGGCTTAATTGGAGGCATTTACCTTTAATACCGTTTACTTTTCGGGATTAAAATATATTAGTACTAATACCGTAGTAAAGGCGGCTTTTAATTATTAAAAAGTATTTTTAGTTTTAAGGGGGAGTAAGCCTAATTACCGTTCCTTACTTATTAAAAAGGTTAGTAGTTAAATTATAAACGAAAACCCCTTAATAAATTACTAATAAAAATTCGCGAAGTTAATAAAATGTTATAAATCCTATAATGTAATTAATTCCTACTAATTAATAACGAAGGCTACTTTTTCGGGGTTTATATATATATTATTTATAAAGATAATAAAGCTAAGGTATTTTATTTTAGTAACGTTAAATTTATACTTTTTAATATTAATAATTAACCTAATATTATATAAACGCTAAATTACCTTACGTATATACCGGCGGTATTTTAACTTAATTTTATTATAGATTAAAACGTCGTTAAGATAAATTATAGCGTATTTATTTAAAATATTAAAAAGTATATAGTTAATATAGTATTAAAATAAGCTAGAGGCGTTTATAAGTCTAAAATTTATAATTAGGTACTTATAAAGTCCAAACTTAATAATAAACGCTATTTCTTACTTATCCCTAAATATAATATATAAATAGTTAAAAGCTGCTATAATATTAACCTTTATAAAGTATTATACATTATATAAAGCGTTTAAAATCTCTTTAATTAGGGGAATAAAGTATTAGTTTTTAATAGTAACGTTATTTAAGCCTTAGTAATTAATGTAGATTTAAATTCCCCTACTTAATTTTCGGGCTAATAAAATAGGTACCGTTACGAAAGAAAAACTAGGTTAAATAAAACCCTTTACAAAATACTTATTAAGGTATTTTTAGATAACCTAAAGCTCCGCTTATAATATAAAATAAGCCTAATAATATAATAATATCTTACCTAATTTAATCTCGATCTAATAATTAAAGGGGTAATAGGGTAAAAGCTTCTTAACTTTTAAAAGTTTAAAAGCGTAAATAAAATCGTAATATTTAAGGAAAAGTTTTTCGTAAATCTTATTATCTATAACCGGGGGCTTTTTATTAAAATACTTCTAAATATCCTTATCCAAAATAACCTAAAGCCACAAAATATCCGCTACTTAATTATAGAATTTCTTAAAACGCGGTAATAAATCCCCAATATCCGGATTATTAGTAAAAATTACCTATAGCAAGGCCAGTAATATAATAGTTATAAAATTCTCTACTAATTACTAATCCACTAGTAATTTTATATTAATAATAACATAAAGAGTTATAAGTAATATAATCAAAAATTTAATTTATAATTAAATTACGTAGAAAATAAAATTTACGGTAGAGAAAAGGGCTATATTATCCATTACCGTAATATTTAACCCAATTATATCGGATTTAATCAGTTTTAATTTTATTCCCAGGCTAAAAACTTAATTTAAATTTAATTTACTTTTAATTTATAGTTATTCCATAGCCTAATAATTTAATATACGAATAATATAATTTTAAATAATAAATTTACACCTTTACTAATTTATAATTAAATTATATTTCTAAAGTTATAACAAATTAAAATAATATCTAATTTATTAAATAACTAAATAAATAGGAAAATACGTTTTATAATTAGGCTAAAAGTATTAATAATAACGTAAACCTTCTTTACTATACCTACGATAATACTATTAATACGGTAGAGGAAATAGGGTTTAATAAGTAATATACGTAAAAAGCTATTATAATTTATAAAAGCGACGTTTATAAAGTTATAGGGTAAATACCCTAAATCTATAAAAGCAAATACGTTAATAAATATAAATTTAGTTATAAAAAGTATATAAAGTAAAAAAAGTATTTTATTAAAATTTATTAAACTTAAATATAAATTCTTTATCCTTTTTTCTAGTTTTATTATTATACTAATTAGCTTTTAATAATAACTTTTACTAAAGCTTAAGCATTTTCCTTTACCTTTACAAAATACTTATTTATTTAATAGCCTTTTTTTCCGTAATATATATAAAAGTTATTTATCTTTTAGTAATCCTAAATCTTTTATATAATCTTTTCCCTTTTTACGGGAATAAAAGTTATATAAGCTTTATTAAAATCTATTAAGTTACCTACTAAAGCCTAAATTATAACTAACGTAATATTACTAGTTTTATTATAGGAAATTAGCGTAATTAAGTACGTATTAAACTTATTATAAAATTTAAAATCTTAAAGGTTTTAAATAATCTATATATATATTTTAACCTATTTGTCAAAATTATTATCGGTAAACCTATCGCAACAACCAAAAATCCCTTTACAAATATAAGTATAAATTTTATTACGTAAATTATTAACGTATTAATTATTTAGGATTTCTACAAAGTTAGCTAATTTGATAAATTTATTAATAAACTTAAACTAAATAATAAATATATTTTACTTAAAGGTTTTATAATCGTAATTAAACTTAAATTTTATATTAATAATAATATAAACTAAGTTAAGGTAGGTAAAAATATTTATAAAATCCGTAATATTATTTTAACGTAAGGAATTATAATAATTTTCGATAATAATATCGAAAATAGTAAGTAATTAGGCCTAAACTTCTCCGCTTAAGTATAAGTAAATATATAAAATATAGTCGATAAACGTAAAATATTACTTACGGTTTAAAATAAACTTACTATAAAATATAATATGCTAGTTAATATATTTAAATTATTATTTATAGATAAATAATTTATTAATATTTTTAAGTAAAGTGTTAGTAAATAGTTAAAAATTAGGGGTTTTAGGTTAAAAATAGTAAATATATTTAAAGTTAATTAGTAGGGAAAATAAGAATATACGAAAGGGTTTTAAAAAGTTTTAGGGTATATAATAAAGGTATAAATTATTTAGGGATAAAAAAGGGATGGAAATAATTAGGTTTAAATCCAGGTTATTTAAGGTAATATTAACTATAGTTTAATTAAATTATAATATATTAACCCCTTTAAGCTAAACCTATAAATTATTAATAATTTAAACGTTAACTATCAGCTTGTTTTAAAAGATAATAATATAATTAAAAGTTTTACTAAATTAACTTTAATAATAAACTATTTATATTTTAGCGTTAATTATAACGTTAGCTAAAGTTTAAATATATATATTAAAAGTACTAAAAATTATATTTATTTAATTTATTTATTACTTAAGTAAAAACGCTAACTATACTTTTAAAAATAAGTAATTATTTATAAAACATTAAAACGCTTAAGTAATTTTAAGTTAAATAAAATTTTTAAAAACCTTTACAATTATAGCTAATATAATATTATTTACTATAAAAATTATTATAATAATAAGGGTAAATTATAAGTAATTTAAGGTTAAAGTAATAATAAATTAATAATAAACCTTTACTAAAGAAATTAAATTAAGGTTTAATTAAAAACTATTAATTATATAAAATTTAACGTAAGTTTAAAAGTTATTTAGTAGTAAAGTTTAATTAAAGTTTAACTAAAAACCGCTAATTAAATTAAATTTAATAGTATTTAGGGTATTATAAATGCTAAGTATATTTGGGGTTTTTAAGGTTTTTGTAGTTTTTAGTATATTATAATTTAATATAAGGTTATAATTTAGTAATAAAAAGTAAGTTTAGTTTATAGGTTTAATTAGGAAATAAATAGTAAAAGGTTAAATTAACGATTATTTCCAGATAGTATTAAAATAAAGGAAACGTTTATTTAGAAAGATAAACGTTAGCTTAGTTAGTTAAAAGGTACAATTAATTATTATAAGGCTAACCTTAAATCCAGGAGAAAGGCTTATAATTATACAAGAAGAGGAAAGAAAAAGAGAAAGCTATAAATATCCTTATATATATAATAACAACCTAGCCACCAACCGCCGGCACTCCGGCAGGAGTGTGGTGGCTGGCCGGGAGTGGTACCGTGACACTATAATAGTTAAATAGTTAGACTATTAGTCTGGGCGGTAATTAAATTACTAAATTAGCCGTTTAACTAGTGACTAAATTACCCGGACTAGTAATTTAGGGGGTAACTAGATTATTGTAACTAGTAGTTCGGATTACTAACTATTAGTTTGGATTAAATTCTAACCCTAATAATTATTAATAAGTAAGAATTTATATAGCTTAATACAAGGTAAAATAGGTAGGGTTAGTAAATTAGTTCGTAGTCTTTGGTTAGTAGCTAAGGCGGCAACTAGATTACGGTAGTTAGTAGTTAGGGTAGTAACTAGACTACAGCAGTTAATAGTTAAACTACTAGTTAGATATAATATATTGTTTTTAACTAAAAACGATTTAAAAGCTGATGAATATTATAATTTTATTAACTAAATAGTGATTATTAAAAATAAAGTATTGAAAAACTAGTAGCTTTAGATTTACTATTAACATTATTAAATTTACATATAAACACCTACTATTAATAAAGCTTTTACGTAAAAAATCACATTTATAAGTTTTTACTTTACAATTACTTAAAGTAATTAGCGTATATTATGTGCTTTTGTGCTATCTATCCTCTTTATAAGTTATTTTTATAATATTAAAGGAATTGGATTTTTAAAATACAATTTAAAATCCACAGGTGCAAATAGCTGTAATTGGCTCGAAATAATACCTACAATTTCCAATAGTGTTTAATGAAACTAATAGGTACAGCAAGTGAAAGGTAAAGCGCTATTACATATTTAGTAACGTGCTTAATTTACATACCTAAAAACACCTTTATATTTAATACGTTTACTAATTAAAATCAGCTTTATTACTACTTTTTATCTTTTTTATATGTAATAATATTATTTATAATTAAGGATTATATTATTTGTGTTAGGGCGCCGGTTGCAGTCAGGTACACAGGCGAGGTACGGCAAAAAGGCTATATTGTGGGAAAATAAGAAGCTTGCTAGGTGGAAGGATCCTGACCAGCAAAGGAAACTATCTATACCTCTTAATGGTAGGGCCGCTGTAGGGCACCCTGTGGATTACATGATATGCTACCTGACCTTTGGTTAGGTTACGGACTAAGGCCGTAATAATTTGCTTATAAGCCTATGTTATTTACATTATCTACGAAGTAAATTTTCCTTGTTACTTAAGGTGGGTATATAATGTGCGATCTGAAATCTATATGTGCAACAGGTTGCATTTGGCTTAAAATAAGATTTTCGACTTATAACTACTTTTAATAAATCCAGTATATGGAGCAATTAAAAGTGAAAATATATATGAGCAATTAATAATATAATGAATTAGATAGGCTTTTTAGCTTTTTCCTTTATTAAGTAAAACAACTAATATCCTTTTAAATTACAATTTTATTTTTTCCCTTGCATATATATAAAATGAAATAATTTAAAGTAGTTATAATTAATTTTCTTCTTACGTATTCTACTATCTTCTTATCTATACTGCTTATTTTTATTAATAGTAATATATAGTATACTACCAATTATGAATTAAAAAGCAATTAATAATTATTATTAAAAGCTAATTATTATTTTTATTATTTTCACCTACTGACTAACTACAGTAGTTAAAGTAGTTTAGTCAGTAATTAAGGCACTAACTAGACTACAGTAGTTAGTAGTATAACTAGTTGCTAACCCTGGCTATAACTATATAGAAAAGGAACCGCCTACCCCCTTTAAAGTGGGGGCCTTTAGCTTCCCACGGTTTAAAATAAATAAATAAATATTACGTAGTAGTTTAAATTTTTATAAAAGCGGTTTTTATTTACTAGGTTTAAAGATTCTAAGCCAAAGAAACAAGGAAAATAGAAATAAAACTCTACATTTAGCATCTCCAATATATAATACTAAAACAGGGTTATATAATAACCGATAAAAGATAAGATAGAGTACCAATAAGAGATAAAAGCACCGTATTTCTTCACACCTCCTAAATGATTTCCAGAATTCTAAGGTCAGCACTTTAAAATCCTAACTGTGGTTTTTATACCAGTACGATACAGGCTAGCTTCAGAGTCGTAACTTCATTTATTTTTATATTTTACATATTTTTACTATTATTTATATATAGTAAAGTTAATATTTAAGTATTAAAAAACTAGAAGAGGCACCGCTTACCCCCTTAGGTAGTGGAAGCCTTTGGCTTCCTACGGCTTAAGACAAATAATTAGGCGTACTAAGTTCTAACGAGATATATTATTAAAAGGGTTAAGCATTCAGTTCCTATTCAGTTATACAGAAAAGCGCCCCCATCCCACTAAGCTTTCCACCTAAGTCTATCGTTGATATACCTAGCAGAACATATTGTTACAATAATATACACTGACAAACCCGCCTAGCGGACGTGGCCTGGGGTTTACAGCGCAGCATGCAGGCCATCTATAACCCCGGGCAGATCGTCCATGCTGACCAGCTCTCTCACACCAAGTCTTCGACACTGGACTTCTGCCTTTTGCGAGCGTCCCCATTCCTTACCGAGTATGATGACGATGGGATAACCAACAAGATCAGCATCCTTCATCCTCCATGGCAGCGGCAGCTTCCTATCGTCCACTACCAGATCCAATATCTCGCTATCCGTTTTGGATGCGTGGGAGACCATTTCATACACCTGCACCGCCGGACCATCCCCATATTTGCTGTCCGGGATGATGACACAAGAATATGGCGCAATTACGACAGGCCAGTTAAGGCCAGCTTCATCGGCAAGATGCTCGGAAACTGCCCCGATGATGCGTGACACGCCAATTCCATGGCATCCCATCTGCATCGGAACGTTTTTGTTGGACGAGGGGGCCGCAATGTTTGCCCCAAGTGGGTCTGAATAGCGGGTTCCTAGGTGAAAGGTATGACCTAGCTCTATCGCCTTCTCGACTGTCAACACGCCACTTGAGCATTCGGGGCACCGGTCGCCAGTTCGAGCTCGAAGGAGACTGCGAGGTCGGCCGTCGTACACGGCAACGGGGGGGTGTGAAGGAGAAAGGGGCAACGCTCGAGGCCATAGAGGGATCCCAGGGTCACCACTCTTTAGACTGGATGAAAACGAGGTAGGTAGCCGACTGTCAACCAAATTCATCAACTTCGTGGCTGTCTGGCTCGCATCGCCGTGAGCAGCCATCCACCGAGCAACAGGATCGGCGACGCTTGCATCCAGATTCGGGATGATGGATTTGACGGCAGAGATGCTGACGTCGCCATCATCGTACTCTCTATGTCGGTCGCTGCCCGGGAGGGTAGTCCTTCTCGGATACCAAACGTTCACCAACGTCGACCTATCCGTCGTAATTCCTCTCCAAACCCCCACTTCCGCGTCGACTGGTATCTCCTCGACTACTGCCATGTTGGCAATTTCCTCGTTGATAACGTAGGCGCAGGAATTGCAATGAATGACGTGATCATCACCGATCGGAGAAGGTAGATGGTACTCATGGCTGAGATCGCCGCCCATGTCCCCGGAGCTAGCTTTCGCTGCCAGGATGGGAAGTTTCATCTCTGCGAATATCCTCGAATAGGCGGCGCGGACCGTCTGATACGTCTCCAGGGCGGATTCAAGACTGTGGTCGAATGTGTACAGATCCTTCATTACAAACTCGCGGCCGCGGAGGAGTCCGTGGCGGGGACGAAACTCGTCCCGGTACTTCCGTGTAATCTGGTAGAGCCTGAGAGGAAGTGTTTTATGAGACTTCACTGTTCTGGCCACAAGCGTGGTTATCTCCTCTTCGTGCGTGGGAGCAAGAAGATATGCGGTGTCCTTGCGATCGGAGAGACGAAAGAGCTGCGAAAGGTTGGCCGAGGTCCATCTCGAGAGTATGCAAGTGAGCCGATCAAGGACTTACCTCCGAGGCGACATTCTGAAGACGGCCACTCTTTTCCCACAAGGCCTCGGATGATAATGATGACAGTGAAACCCTGGAGGCCGCTGTACGGAAGAGGATGTGTGAGCGTGAAGCCGACTGGCAGGTCTCCGTAGATAGGGGGACGACGTACCCAAATCACCCTCCATATGCCTGACGATGAGCCTCTCGATCTTGTCCTGAACTCGCAGCCCCAGTGGGAGCATTTGAAAGATTCCGGAATGCGATTGGCGCAAATAGCCAGCGCGGATTAGCTTTGAATGGGCGTTCTCGCCTTCTGGCGCGGCGATGCCGCCAGTGGGCAGCCAGAGCCTGGAGAGTCGCGAGAGTGGCCGGACCATTTTGATTGGAGTAACGGACGGTGGGATGTAGTATGTCCATAGGAAATTAGCAGCGCCGCCATATAGTGGAAATACGCGTCAAGCCATCTTTCTGGATCAGCGAATATTTATTCCAGCGCCCACCAGGTGTGAGCCGTTTAGCACGTGGAGGCGTGCACTTGATTTTGTCTGAGCGAAGTGATCCAGGGACAGACCCACTATTATACATGGGATGCCTTCCTCCGACTGGTGGGATGAATAAGTGGGGTGCACTCATGAACACCAAGCGTGCACCGGGGATTTTTTTTCCGTATCGATAACGATACAGGCTCGCTCAATTTTCGGTCTCTCCCACCAACCACTCGTTAAGGTGTTTGCTTGATGCGTCGCCTGGATTGTTCAAAATGGGGTCAACTCGCACTAAACGCAAGAATAAGGGCGCAGCTCCAGGTTTCGACGAAGCGGCGCTCGCCAAATTGACGGCAACGCTTGACACGGCACTTCCTACGAAGCTGAGCGGCGGCGAGCAGCCGTCGAAGCGCAAGCGGCCCAACGACGTCGATGACGGCCCTGGATCTAAGAAGAGACAGGCTGGCTCTGCCTCCGGTAGTTCGAAACGAGGCTCCAATCCACACGAGGTGGTCGGGTCGAAGGATGGTACATCGAACCCCCTTCTGGACGAGATCCTAGCGCTCGGGGGTGATAAAGACGATTACGACCTCGTGGCCAACATCGACTCTGACAACGAGGATGGACCAGCGTCGCACGCAAATGGGGACGCCAGCACTAAGCTGGACCAATCGCTCCAAGACGAGCTCATGAGATTCGCCTCCAGCTTAGGCTTCCAAAATCTCTCGACTCGAGACGATCCCGATACCGATACCGATGCGCCAGAGAATGCCGAGAACTCCGAGGACGAAGAGGTGGCTGGCGAAGAAGTCAACGTCAAGGATATAGCACCGCCCGTGAATTCCCGTCAGGGGAAGCACGGGAAGCTGGTCAGTAAGCTTGGAGAGCCGATATCTCGAGATTTGATGGGGGTGAGCCTTGCTGATTGAATATTAGATCTTCGAGCCGAGGCCCGACTGGCACAACATTAATATGGATGGCCTGCCCACCGTCTCCCCTGGTCCAATCATCAAGCAATACTCCCCATCGATAGCAAATTTGAAGGCCTACGGCGAGGGTCTCCTGGAGAGGGATTCATCAGCCTATGCTGCCATGCAGGCTTCGAGCTCGACACAAAAATTTATGTCCACAATCATGTCATCGGGCACACTGTCGGACAAGATCTCTGCCCTTACACTCTCGATACAAGAGTCCCCACTTCATACCCGCAAGGCCTTCGAGAGCCTCATAAGCCTGGCCGCCAAGAAGAGTCGAGGGCAGGCGATCGCGGCTCTCGGAGCAATCGTCGATCTCTTGGGCAATGGCACGGTACTTCCTAATGATCGCCGCCTTCGACCCTTTGATGCCCAACCCACCCTTCTGGCCTCTTTGGCGCACAGCGACGGTGGAATCTGGAGCGAAGGCCAACAACTGCCGGGACATCTTACTGAAGCTCATTTGGCTATGTGGGCATATGAAGATTGGTTGAAGGGTGCCTTTTTTCGGATCTTGCAGCTCCTGGAGATGTGGTGCTCGGATGAGATCGAGTATTCCAGATCCCGTGCACTGGATTTTGTGTTTGGATTGCTTCGCTCCAAGCCGGAGCAAGAGGCAAATCTTCTCCGGTTGCTGGTGAACAAACTGGGCGACAGAGAACGGAAGATCTCATCGCGGGCATCTTATCTCGTCCTGCAGCTACTCGATCTCCATCCCGGGATGAAGGCCGTGGTGATCAATGCTATTGAGCAAGAAGTCCTCCTCAAACCCGGGCAGTCCCTTCGGGCTAAATACTACGCCATCAACACCCTCAACCAGACAATCTTGAGTACCAAGGAGCCAGCGATTGCAGACATGTTGCTGCGGATCTACTTTGACATGTTTCTGTCGTTACTGAAGGGTGGCATGTTAGGTAGTCTGGGAGCTACCGAGCAGGATGACAACCCCGTTCCCGAGGGGAAGCCCAAATGGAGAGGAAAGGGTCTTAGTACACAGAAGACGACGGTCCAAGAAGAGCAGTCGGCGCAGAAACTCGTCTCTTCGTTGCTCACGGGTGTTAACCGGGCGATTCCATTCGCCGCCAGTGATGACACGACCCTGGAGAAGCATCTCGGCACCCTCTTCAAGATCACACACTCTTCTAATTTCAACACCAGCGTGCAGGCGCTGATGTTGATACAACAGTTGGCATCTACAAAACACCTTGCTGTTGAGCGCTTCTATCGAACGCTGTACGAATCCTTGCTGGACCCTAGACTGGTCACCTCGTCGAAACAAGGGCTCTATCTCAACCTTTTATTCCGGTCCTTGAAAAACGACGTCGATGTCAGGAGAGTCAAGGCCTTCGTCAAACGGCTCGTTCAGATATTGAGCTTGCACCAGCCGTCCTTCGCATGCGGTATTCTCTTCCTTATCGCAGAGTTGGAGAATACATTCCCCGACCTACATGCGCTGTTGACGGTGCCAGAGGATAATGGTGATGACGAAGAAGAGGTGTACAAGGACGTCACTGGGGATGACGGTTCCGGAACAATTGCGACGTCAGCTACCGACGCCCCCAGAGAAGACCGAATCAGCAGCTATGACGGGCGAAAGCGCGACCCCGAGCACAGCAACGCTCACCAAAGCTGTCTCTGGGAACTTGTAAGTCCCCAAACGTCAGTTTCCAGGTTTACGCTGACATGTGGAACAAGGTCCCATTCCTCACTCACTTCCATCCTTCCGTTCGCGTATTTGCTGCCCACTTACTGAGCCGTCAAAAATCTCTTCCCAAACCGGACCTGGCGAGCCACACGCTGATGCATTTCCTGGACAAGTTTGTGTACCGCAACCCCAAGGCGACCGAGGCCAAGCGAGGAACCTCTATCATGCAACCTGTGCTTACCCCCGGCAATGCTGCTCACGTGGTCATCTCCAGCAAGGCCAGCGCACGGCAGCAGCCCGCTGTCAACTCAGCCTCCTTCTGGAACCTTAAGCCGGGAGATGTCTCTGCCGAGGACGTCTTTTTCCACGAGTACTTTGCCAGGGTCGGCAAACCTGCTCAGCCACCAAAACCGCAAACCAGCGAGGCGAGTGCCGCTCTTTCAGATGACGAAGAGGCCGAGGGTGAGATATGGGAGGCTCTTGTCAACTCTCGGCCGGATGTCGAAGGGGATGATGTCGATGACTCGGATGTGGACATGGATGCTTATGGCGACTCAGACGAGGAGTTGGATGATACCGCCGCTGGCGCCGATGGTGTATCTGATCTTGGATCGGACAGCGCCGGTAGCTTCGAGGGTATTTTCGATGAATCAGACGGCAGCGACGCGTCCGATGTCGATGATGTTGACAGGGAACCTGCCGGCGATACCGAGGATGCTAAACGCAATGGCCGACTCAGAAGGTCGAAGATGAAAAACCTGCCTACCTTTGCTTCAGTGGACGATTACGCTGCGATGTTGGCCGATGAAGACGAGGGGTTATGAGGTCATCGGCCTAGTCTAGATACAATACTTTCCTGAAGAGCCCGTTTATATGTGTCGGATCAGGGTGGACTGCGTTTCTGTTGGCTTCAAAACAGGTTCTATGTATCTCATTATGCAGCCTGTCGCCGCCGACTTGGAACTGTGCCTTATGTTCGGTTCGGATACATGGGGTCAAACTTCACACCACCGGTCGTAACTGATGTGAACCATTTATTTAAAATTCACATCTGTGGCCCATCAGTTCTGACCACACCTGATCCATCTTGCGATCTAACTTAGGTATCAAACCATTCCAGGGCGTCACTGGCAGTGAAGATAGCCCGGAAGCGGCGATCACCACTGACTTCCTTCTCCTCTGTGTGGATGCTGTGTAATTTGGCCTGGTCGTCGGGACCGCCGGTGAAAGCGCGGAAGTGGATGTAGGCCGGTCCGTCCTCTGGCATCGCCGGGATGCGGACCTTGCCGAATAAGATTATTCCGTAAGCGGACACGGCGACACGAACCTCGCGGAAGTCATCAAGGCCGAATCCAGCCAGTTCTGCGTCGGTAAGGTGGTCGACAGCCGCAAAGTATTCCTTTTCGTGCTCTGCCGTTAGAAGTAGGTAAGCAGAGGGGTCTGTCTCTGAAAGATAGAAGAAGGGATTCTCGACGTACTATTGTGTTCGTGGCGTGTGTGGACCAGACGCTTCTTCAGCTCGTGCTCTATCTCCCGGAACACATTCAACGATTCCTCCTTCGGCTCGTGAGGAGGACCCAATTCTACAGTGTCAACAGTCGCCTGCCAAACACCAATATGCGCGTCTCGTTAGCAAATTCCTTCTGTGCAGCTGAAGCCTGGGCCGGGTCTTGCTTGCCATTGCGGGGTTTATTGGTTTGGATGTTGGTTTCCCGTCTTTTCGGGAGGGGAAATGTCAAGAACCAAGGTAAGGTAGGCTGAGAGATTGGGAGATCCGCAGTTTGAATTTCACTACCACCAGGCATGCAGTTTTGGGGGTGGATTGTCCAGCCTTTTTCTGAGGACAGGCCAACATGATGCAACATGCCCTGCTGCATCACGGGGACGAACAGACAAGTTTTACAACGGCATTCGGATCTCTCATTGGAGGGTCTGGGCGGCCAATGCCTGGTACGTAGCTGGAACACGAAACTCATACGAATCACAGCCGGTGTAGGTACGCATCTACAGAGTGACATCATCCGGGGTGGTGAACGGAGTTTGGACGAGGGGCAGAGCGATCGCATTCCCTGGCGCTGTGGAGCACACGTGGGACAGCTGCCAGCCCTGCAGAATGATGACATAAGCACGTGTATTAGTCAGGAAGGGGATTGCAACCGAGGCTCGGCCGTTGAGAGGGACGCCCCTGGAAGTTAGATGGGAACTGCGACTGCACGACCTTCACCGTGGAGCAGAGTCATATCCACCCGGGATTATGCAAGGCGGGCAAGTTCAATTGGTGTCTGGGAAGGGCTCCGTGAATACGCGTTCTATCGTGGCTGCGCAACTCGGGGGTTGATGCTTTGCCCGGGATCGTAGCCGACACTTCTCGTCCCGCGTCCTCGACTTCGCTCGCCGCCATCGGCCTTCGGCATCTTTGCATGCGTCACGGCGTCTTACTCACTGGCGACCGGAGAAAAGGAGAAGGCCCACCTGGCCGTCTCGGGCAAGGCTGCGCGCTCTTCAAAAATGTTTTCTCGAGCTGGCTCCTCAGCTTTTCGCTGCTGTCGTGCCCTCCCACCCGCCGTCTTTCGAGTATCTCAGCCAGTCCAGTACCGCGCCCTCTCTTCTGCTGCTGCTGGTAGTCCCCCTACCCCCCCAACCCCGTAGCTGTTCGCATCGTTGTCGCTAATACGATATTGTTATGGCCCTTTAGACGCCGCCGCCGCCGCCGCCGCCTCCCCGAGACACCCTGCGCGACCTACATTCTTTCGCCGAGCCCTGTCGTTTACAGGTGGTGCATTGTTATTCACCTCCCTTGGGTTGATCATGGTTCTTGGACCGGCGTACGAATCCGCTGCGGCTATCCTGTCGTCACCCAGCGACGCCGAGAGTCTCTCCCTGTTCACCCCTCCAGACGAGGACGCCCAGGCTAAGGAAGACTTTATCAACTCGCACCCCCTTACACTCTCCCTCCGCTCGGACCCCGACTTCATCGAGTCAAGGCCGCACATGAAGATCCCGCCATCATGGCGCAAGCATAACCTGACCGGCGGGAC
This sequence comes from Echria macrotheca, assembly GCA_030411725.1. NCBI lineage: Eukaryota > Fungi > Ascomycota > Sordariomycetes > Sordariales > Schizotheciaceae > Echria > Echria macrotheca. Next base: position 828,671 of record MU839830.1, on the reverse strand, counting down.
GCTTATGGGCCCTGGAAAGGTCGCTGTGCCGCCGTTCAGTTGGTCCGAGAAGAGCGGGAAGAACTTTGTTCAGATTACTCATGTGGGGACGGATCTATGTGGGCATATGGGCATTATTCACGGTGGCTTCCTGGCTACAATGCTGGACGAAGGTCTGGCGCGATGCTGCTTTCCGGTTCTGCCTTTTAATATCGGCATGACGGCCAAGCTGGAGATCAACTACAAGGCTCCTGCTATGGCGAACCAGTACCTGGTACTCCGGGCAACCACCATAAAGGTGGAAGGCAGGAAGGCATGGGTCGAGGGGCACATCGAGACACTCCCGACTGAGGAAGGGCAAGAGCCCGTGGTGCTCGCCACCGCCAGTGCTCTCTACATCTCCCCTAAGCAGGCATCGGTAAGTATTCGACGTTGAAGATGCCCTGTCCCGGAGTCTCTGAATGCTAACTGTCTTCGCTGCAGGTTATGGCTAAAGTATACCCGGTAAACTAAGGGACTGTAGGCTGGGCTCGGCTGTGCTGCCTGCCAAACCCCAGGTCCCAGTCTCTTCGCAGCCCGTGGCCGAGTTGCATCTCGACCGGGGTAGAAGAACTAGCGACGTCGATCGTGTGTCTCTACCGGTTGATATCCGGTCTCCTGAGACAGCCGACCAAGATCGAGGACGGTGCATAGCGGTCTATTGTGACCGCCGGACTGTGGTTGAAGAGCGAGGTTGTGTATAATTTTGACACCATGATAACTTAAAGTTATACGTAGATAGAGACACAGAAAGCGGTATAGAATAGAGTATAAATTCCTTTGACGCTATATCGTTTTGTGGCTCGATAGGTGTGTATTGGTACGAGTCCCAGTGGTGAGGGTGAAGATATCAAAATCGCCTAGAATTGCGCCATCGGAGTGCCCGATACAGGAGGTGAATATGGTAATGGAAAAGTAGGTTTTCAGTCGCCGAGCCCTTGGTCCGGATTCCATGCAGTGGTGGGGTTTGTGGTCGCGGAGCCCCTGAATGGCATTCTCAGTGAGAACTGATCCGCGTTTCTTGGCCGGCATCGGGCGCCCCGCCATGCACCTCGAACTCGTCCTCTTCATCGTCCGAAGACCCCCTTAGTCGGACCTACCTTGAACATTGAGGCCGAGGCAAATTAAAATGGCAACGTGAGTGTCCGTATCGTCGCCCATTGGCATTATTCCCTTGTCACAGCGCAAGAGCGAAGGTGGCAGCATGCGTTTGGCTCGGGGTGCGCACATATTCAAGTAACACGTCTGATAACTCGGAGTAGGAACATCACCTGGCACCCGTCGCTTTCGCGCCACGAGCGCAACCAGCTTCGTGGCCAGCGTGGTTTTACCATCTGGTTTACCGGGCTCTCTGCCTCGGGCAAATCTACTGTTGCGACCGCCTTGGAGCAGCATTTGTTGCATATCGGTTTGGCAGCTTACCGACTAGATGGCGACAATGTCCGCTTTGGGCTGAACAAGGACCTGGGCTTTTCCGAAAAAGATCGGAATGAGAACATTCGGCGCATCGCCGAGGTACGGCAAATGGGTCCTTTTTAAGTGATTGGGGGAAACTAAACTCCAAGTTCAGGTTGCCAAACTCTTCGCCGATTCGTCCACCATTGCGTTGACCTCCTTCATCTCGCCGTACCGCGCTGATCGGCAGATAGCGCGTGATCTTCATGCAAAGGCGTCTGAGAATGGCGACGACGTCCTCCCATTCATTGAGGTATTTGTTGATATTCCTCTGGAGGAGGCCGAGAAGAGAGATCCAAAGGGGCTTTACAAAAAGGCACGTGCGGGCGAGATCAAGGACTTCACAGGTATTTCAGCGCCATACGAAGCCCCCGAGTCCCCTGAAATTACCATCCGGACGGATCAGTTGAGCGTTGAGGAGTGTGTCAGGAAAATTGTCGACTATATGGCGGAAAACGGGTTGATCAACAAGACTGAGGAGACAAGGTGATTACATCTTAAGACCTGCTCTTTACATCGCGGGGTTTAAGGGCTTGTCAGATGTCTGATCATCGAGATAGCGCGCAGTCTGCATCATTGGATAAACATCAATGCAAGCAAGCGTGAAAGTGTTTTGGCAACCATTGGCCGAATGTCATACTTTCCCAGTCCATACTCGTGGTGTCTGTCCCCCATTCAGTTAAGGGAACTCAAACTCGTAGTACACATATGGTGTGTATTCGCTCCCTTCAGCAACACTCAGGCCCGCAGCAGCCATCTCCGAATTCAAGGACGCGTCGTCTTTGGTAACTCGCCCACGCTTATCTCGCCCGAAAGCATTCCCGCCGAGATATGAGTACGCCGAATCCAGGGCTGTCTTTACCTTGTTGGCTTGCTTCGAAGTGGTCTGCAGTAGTGTCAACATCACCCGGACGTAGGAGAGGGCGCTGATCCTCAACTTTACCTTGATGAGCACGCATACAAATTCCAGCGGCAAACCATACCTCAGTACAGTCTCGACAAATACGCGAAGCGTCATGACATGAGTCCATACTATGACGCTTTCGCTCCAGCCCGTTTGACCTTGGCGCAGCGCCTCGCCCCAGAGTTTCTTATTCTCCCTGGCAACCCTTTCTAGCTCGCGCTCCTCCTCCTCTTTCCCACCCTCTACGTATTTGTACTGCCGAGGCGTCCACTTCTGTTCTCTGCACTTCTGGAGAAACTCGGCGCTAGCTCGCTTGAAAGTCGTAACGGCGAAAAGAGTAAACTCATCGTCCTGAGCTACCTGCACGGAGGATCGCGGCACAACCCATTGTGTGATTGTTTCATAACTTCGAAGGAAATCTTTGCGCGCATTCGTCGGCACGGCAATCAGGTGTGTTTCTAGGTATTCGGAGTCTTGCACGAGCAGACTAGGGTTGACGATAGGGGTGAGGGATTTTGTGGCGAGATTTCCACTGAGCACAATTAGCTTACGGTAGACCAACCCATGAGAATGAGTCCTTGCGTTTGTCTTCTCTGTAAAGAAGCGAGATTCGTCTTGACGGAAGTGTACTGGTTGAACTTGGCCTTCACGTCGTTGTCGGTATTCTGCAATTCCTTCTGAAGAATATCTATCAACTCTCCGAGAGGGCGATCAGCTCGGTATCTGATTTTGTTCCATTGGAACGAGCGAAGGTAGTGGTCTGTCGGTTCTGTAAACGGCTCATCAGTATAAACAGACACTGCAGGGGGCCTCCAAGTTGCTTCCTACTGTCGCTGACGATCTTCTGCTGGGCCACCTTGTCCTCGTCCCCATCAAAAATCCCCTTCAATGAGTCGGCTACCTTGGATACCACGGCTTCGCACGCCGTATTCAGCTTGGTCAAGTCGTCGGCGTACTGGACGAGAGCATCGAGTGTTCCAATCTTGAACGAGGGGATGGTGAATGGGAGGACCTCGCCATTATCCCGGCCGATAGTATTCTTGAGTGACGATATGGGGTCATCGTCGAAGATGCGTAGGGGTAGCGAGACAAGAATGTACTGCGTTGATGGCATCGTGAAACGAAGCTTCTGGTCCGCGGTCTGATGGCTTGCAAGGAGGTGTTTGGATTCGCCGAGGAACGAGAGGTTATGGCAACTACGTCCGTTAGCGAAACAAATAAACATAGACACGAAGCGCGAGACTTGCCCACAATCAGACGGTGGAAGCCCAGTGGAGCGGGTTTGGCTGGCTTCGAATAATGCCCATGCACGGCATGCGTCCAGCGGAGGGGCACTGGTCGTAGGTTCTACCGCGGCGGGGGGACCTAGTACTTTTCGGATGCGTCTTAGGAAGTACCAAGGCACACGGAGTGTCGCGATGCTGATGGAATGGGAGGCGAGCGGATGGAGCCTGAACTTCTGAAGCTTGAGCGAAGCTGGCAGGTGATGAATGTTGCGGCTCGTTAGCGGGTTTGTCAAGTGGGCAGCTGCCATGACAAGCTCCCGCATCGAGTTCGGCAGGGATGCTGGTACAGTAGAGAAGGTCCTCCTACCCTGGCTTTTCGCTGGCTGCCCCCGCCGACCAATTGGCCTCGAACCCGATTGCAGCTCGCATCTTGTCCAGCTGATTTCACAGCCCATCCACGAACAAAACAGTGCCTGATAACTACCACTGCGCATCTCTCTTCGGCGATACCAGCCTCTTGACCGTCCAGCGATTAGATGGCCGCTCGGCGACCCGGTCCACGCGTCACGCCCATGGCATAGCGACCCAGCTTGTAGCACGTTGCGAAGGCCTTCGCAGGGCTTCTCCGCCGACCTCACACTTTGTCCCCTCCACACCGACAGATCGCTCCAATATTACCGGCCGTGGTCCATTCTGCGCCATCGCGTTGGAATCGGTGTGGGCAGGCTTCTGTCTTTCTGGGCTGCACCCTACCCGCGGTGGGGCTGGGTTCCTCTTTGCTGGCGACCGTTAACGACGACTGTTATCCTGGATCAGTCTGAGACCCCCTAACCTCTCTTTCCTAATATGTGACTTTGATCTGGCGCTGCCTGCTGCCTGCTGCAGTTTCAGCTATTTTACGGACTCCCTACGATTTCGATACAGTACTAAATCTTGCGGCGCGGAAAACTGCGCTGTGGATGCGAAGAAGGGATTTCCAATGGCTGCGATATCAGGTATGGAGAGCAACATGCGCGCCTTCTCGCGCGATTGCGCAGTGGTAAACCGCATCCCTGGCTAATCTTAGTTCCCTCTAATCTAGGCACAGCGGCCGCTAAGCAGACTTCCGACTCAGGGTCCGTGGCGCCGTTCCGTCCTGTCAAAGTTACTCCTGTCCCTGTCCCAGTTCCCGGTCTAGCGTCATCTCAACCATTGTCAGGAAGTCGTTCTTCCACAGGTACAAAGTCCCAGACCGCCGGCGGTCCAGTGACTACCACGCCGACCACGACCACGACCCCGTCGACTGCGTTCGGAGTTCTGGCATCGACCGATGCCAACCTTCAAGACGCCACGAATGGGTTCTACCGCGACGGGCGGATTCGAAACCCAGTTCCTAGCAAACTGAAAGGCAAAACAGATGGCTCAAAAGGGAACTTCAGTGTTCTGCACCTAGAAGTTGTTGGGAGGGAGGCTACAGAACGCGAAGGTCAGGCGAAGCGAACAAGCGAAAGCACGGAGCTGGCCGCAAAACGTGCCTTTGAGAATGGCTATATTTCCCTTCGGCGAAGTAGGTTCGTCCACGTACCGGACGAAACAGCGGCCAAACCAGAGATCCCAGTTCCGACACCCGTCCGAGTGTCTAACCCCACGAGCAGGCAGTCGCCCTTAAGCCCCGAGGAGACTAAATCTGAACAAGCCCGCCTGCTTACTCTTCTGCGAAGCCTTCATCCCGTGCTCATTGTCGACCAGATATGCAAAGCTCTGGCTTTTTTCGGCGGAATACCCGGGGCACCGCCACCAGCCGATGGGGTGTTTCCACAAAGCGCCGAAGCCAATGGGTCAGGGAGTCTCTTCGTTGGCTGGGTGTCGGAGATATTTCCGAAACTTGGTGGTAACGGCAGTCAACAGGAAGTATCGGAGCCGTCGTTGCAGTTTAATCCGCCCGAAGTGAAACGTCGACGTGGACGACCAAAAGGAAGCAAATCGTCGAAAGTTCGGAAGGATAAAGGGATCAAGAAAGGACCGAGCAAAGCCGCCTCAACTGCCGCTCAGGCGCCAGTGGCGGATGCGGAGGAGAGCTGGGTTGATGTCGATGAGCCGACAATGGGTGTGACCGACGATGTGGACGCGAATGTCATGCTCCTCGCTCAGGCGGGCAGTCCTAATCGACCGCAAATCACCAATCCGAATCAGGAGATATCACAGGAAGTTACAGCAGATGGGGAATACAACCAAGCGACTGCAGGGTCAGCAAGGACCGCCCTTCCCGGTGGGAATGCTGGTCTCGATGTCACCGCTGACAATAGCTCGAGTGCTAAAAAACGGGGGCGGCCCAAGGGATCAAAGAACCGCCCAAAGGACTCGACAGCAGCATCTACCGAGAACGCGGCCTCCTCGCAGCAGGCCTCACAGGGGCTTGAGCCTGGACAGACTAACACCGCTCCTCAAGTGCAGCCAATCTACCAACAGTCCCAGCAAGAGGAACCGGACGAATCACCGACGGTCGTGCGGTCAGCGATCCCAACGATCGCAAAGAAGAAAACAAGCAAAGCTAGGGCACCACCACTGAAGCGGAACCCGAGAGACCAACAGAACAGCGCAGCGGCGACCGCCGTCCAGACTTCTGAGGCTGTAAACAACAGCCACTCTACCCTAGCCGAAGCGTCCTCATCTCGCGGAAACCAGCCAGCCAGCCAGCCGGGGAGTCAGCTCGGGCAACAGGATGGGTACAGGCAGCAAACTTTACTCCAGGCGGCTCCAATACAACATGACCAACCCCCCGCGGCCCCCAGTCCAGGACAGGGAAAGGCAGCCGGTAGTAGTGCACAGAAGAGAAAACGCAAAACCGGCAAAGATACTGAAAACACCTCAACGAGCTCCCACAGCCAGGGGAATGATCGCCCATCCACCCTCGGGCAAGCCGCAATTACACCCACCGCCTCTGTGGATAATGTTTCGGCCTCGAGACCTCAGCCATCTTTTTCTGCCGTTGGTCCACCCCCAGCAAAGCGTCAAAGGAAGGGAAAGATGGACTCTAAGCAGGGAGCTCCGCCAAAGCAGAATGACTATCCAACAGGGAGTATGGTAGCTACAAACGTCCCGACAAATACGACGTCTGCTGTCGTTAACTCTCCACCAATACCGACATCCGCCACCGCAGATTCTCTTTCAGCATCAGCTGCCACAATCAGGCGAGGCCAAGAACCAGCCACTTCGCTCCCTGCTCAACCAGTGCAACACTCGCTAACATCGGTGCCTTCCCCACATCACGGACACTTCGAAGTTCAGTCACCTACAATGGAGAACTACGAAGCTCAACTCCAGGCTCAACTTGAACAACAAGCCGAGCATGAGTCACAGCCACCGCAACCATCGCAGCCGGTATCAGCTCAGGGTCGCATGGCCTCGAGCCGGCTCATCCCCGGACACTTGCAGCAGCCGAAGCAGCAGAAACAGCAAAGTCATGGGCAACCATCAGCCACGCAGAGCATATCGCCCAACCCGCAACCTCCTCCGCCGCTGAAGTCCCAGACGGCAAGCCCCGTCGCCGCGCAGCAGCAAACACGCACCCCCCAACCCCCTTCCTATTCTCAGTATCGGCCTTCTAATACCCCTTTTGGCCAACAACATCAGCAGAATTATGGAGCCACACAGCACCAACAGGGACACCAGCAGCGTTTCACGGGTCCATCACAAGCTGCCCAGCCACAGCAGTACTCTCCAAACGCCCAACAGCCGTTCTCTTCGAATCAACAGTATAATAGCACGCATCAGCAGCTCGGCTCTCAACAGCGGTACCAGCAGCAATTGGCCACCAGCTCGGCTGCTGCCACTAGTACCTATGCAGCACAACATTCTCCACAGTTTGGGTCATCGACCAACAGCGCATTTGGGGCAACCGATGGCACTTACCGAGGCTCGGCTAATAATCTGAGTACTGGTCAATATGCATCACGGAGCCAGTCAGGCACGCCAACCGCTACGTATCGTGGTGGGAGTGCAAATACTGGCTCCCATACTTTATCACAGCATTCTTCATCGTTTGGCACAGACAGCAGCGGCGGCCAGCAACGACCTGCAAGCACAACACATAGTCAGGGCATCATGGCTGGTGTGTCTTCTTTTCCGAGCAACAGCGCGAATGATTGGGGAATATTCGATGCGAGCAGTCTCGATGCGTCCAGTGCCCAGAACAGCCTGAGTCTCAACAGCAATAACTACGGTATGACTGCGGCGTCAGTCCGTGCTCCGCCGAACACCTCTGCGGGCTTCACATCAAACACGTTGGGAAATTTTGATGCCTCAAGTCTGGGGAATAATGATAGATTTTATGGCGTGGGACGACGTTAGTAAGCCATGTAGTCTCAGTTGTGTGTACCGTTTCAAGTTATTAATGTTTTGATGTATTTCTATGATGGTGGTTAGGGTCAACGGGCATGGGGTTGGCCGGAACGAACTGTGGATCATCATGGAGCGGTTGGTTTTGGCGTTGGGGAGATATATGTTGCGATAGCTAGGTCTAGGATTTGTCCCTTAATCAGGTAGGTAGTTATCTATGCAAGTTAAAATTACTATGGGCATTCTCTACCGGTTGTTACACAATTTCTCGCCAGATGATACGTGAAGATTTTGCGACGGGCACCACCGGACATCCACGCTCGACATATCGACATATCTAGTTCGACCAGGCTAAAGTTTGAGACTAAATAGGTGCCTAGTAGTAACGCCCCTCCTCTCTTCGAGGCTTAAAGAAGCTCTTTTGGGTATGCCATGCCATAAACCTCTTCAAGTACATCATCATGGAGATGACTAGGTTCTCCAGGTGATGAAATACATGGCCGCCCTTCTCACGGCAGGTCCAGTAATGGAAAGACAAAGTCTTGTCAAGAAAAAGATAGGTAAATATCAAATCGGGCGCCTTGCCAGCTGCCCTTACACCCCTATAAAACCCCAGGCTAGAACCCCAAAGCGCAATGATTTTGACAAAGGAGAAAAACGCCTGCAAATGCTCTCAAGGAACTTCGACAAAGAAAATATGTGCCCTCTCCTAGCAGTAATCATCCGTATCATGATCCGGTATATCCAAAACGACAGGTGGGGAATGCAGAATTACCATGTCCAAGCCCCCCCCCCCCCAAAGGGAGGCTTTGAACCCAACAGCACCGCCGCAATGTCACTCCAAACCATCCTCCTCGATCGCATCCAAGTTTGGTCGAATGGAGTCTGGGGCCGCCGTCCCATACAGCCACTGGTCCTCCTCTTCGACGCCGTCTTCGCGGAGTAGTTCAGTGAATATTTGGGCATTTCGTCGAATATCGGAGGATCGCTCGACGATCTTTCGGTCGAGAATCATGGCTTCAGCAGTCTCCATCCATATTTTCTGGAGGATGGGAAGATCGGATAGCAGCAGCTTGAGCTGGTCCCGGCCCAAGGGTCCCATTGGCATACCGGCCGCGAGACTTGTATTAAAGACGAAGCCGTTCGCGGGGTCACCATTGACGGCTGGCGTGTAGCTGGTGGGTAATGGTGGGGGATTCGTGTCGGTTGCGTGACCCTTCCCAACAGCGTAGGAGGACTTCTTCCGTTTTAACCCCAACATTCCTCGACGCTTTTTTGGTTCCGCTTCCACTGGTTCACGAGTGATGGCGCTGTACCAGTTATCAACGGCGGCTCGTCGCGTGTTGTAGCCCTTGACCTCCCATATCCTCTCCACTTCGCGAAGCCCGCCTATACAAAGGATCGCAACGTGAACCTCGTCCGGCGGCTTCTCTCTCAAGTATCCCCTAAGTGATCGCTCGACCCGCCCAACATAGGTTGGGGGACGAAGTCGTCGGCAGAATGACGCCAACACCAAAGGGAATATCTCGTGGACGCGTAGGAGCGTCCGGTCGTCGTACATGTTCATGATTTCTCGTTCGATCGGATTGACTGTGTATGGTTCTCGGCGCAGACCTTCGGTGTTCGTCTCACTGAGGTATTTCAGGTGAAGCTTTCGGTACGTCTCGAAAAAATGGAAGACCGTGAAAAGTAAAGGTATAAGACGGCGTCTCATCCGCTCCCTCTGCGGTGCGAATTCCTTCTTCTTCTCCTCCGTCGTCCTGAAGAAAAGTTCCTTGGATATCCACTCACACATCAAATGTGACAGTTTGGCGGCCACGTGTAGCCTGTGCCACAGACCACATAGGTAGTGGAAGTTCAAAGCGCCTCCGTCGGGAACAGGATACAGACGTTTGGCGTAAGCTGGAACGTGGTGATCAAGGTGATATCGCGCGATGGGGACTTCATTAAGTGAGACCAAGGCATGCATAGACCTAGACGCCAGCCGTAGGTTTAGAATGTCAGAGAGCGGGAGAGACGCGATGATCTCAACCTGCAACTCGTTCGGGAGACATTGAAAGAGTTGATCGAAAGGGAGACTATAACACCACGTTAGCGCCCACTCTGAGAAGGTCCAAGGTCACCACACTTACATTTGTCTGGACGTCGACTCCGCTAGTGATGGTCGGCGTTCGACATGTTCTGTACTCGACGACGGGGTAGAACCTTTGGCATGAAATTTCCGGAAGGAAAGAAACCCCTTCTTCTCAGGCCGTTTTGCCTCCCCTGTTTTGATTGCTAAGTCCTCTGGCTCAAGAGCGTTGTACCCGCGAATGGGGAGAATAAATCGTGATTGCGGTATCTCGGGACCCGGAGAGGTCGCCGCAGGTGCGGCAGCTGCTTGGGCATTAAGTTTCTCCAAGTACCGGTCCGAGCCGAATTCTGTGATGTGTGTTGGCTCCATGATTGCGATAGCAAGGCGGCTCGGAAACCGCGGAGCCTAAAATGAGACAAGCGCCGTGAGAATTCGAACCATGCGGAGGCTGACCGACAACTCCCCCCTCTATTGCGATGGTGGAATAATTGAGATATTGGTATTGGAGGCGAAAGTGAATTGCCGCTCAATCATCGTGGAGCATCGGGACTGTTCTGGTGAAAGCGAGCGTAATGGCGAGCGAGCGGCGCAAGCTGTGATGCGCAGCCTAGTATGCTTCCAGTCCAACTCTACGGGCACGCGCCACGACCAACCAGTCTTTAGTGATCCGATATACTCGTCGTCATTCGAGCCCGGACGCTGGACGCTGGACGATGGCGGCGAATGAAGGCCGGGTCGAAGGTTTGGCGGAGCCAAATTACTGGACGATAAGGCAGGGCGCAAACAAGTCGCAGACGGCGGCGTCCTCGGTATCGGGATCGTCTCGAAAGCCTACGTCGAGAACCGCGGGCGACGGTCGGTTCGGTTGACCCGGCTGGCGATGGCGAGCAACCTTATCAAGTGTTTCGTCGGATGCGAAAGCAATTGGAGCATCGACGTAGTTCGTCGTCGAGTGTCGCACGGCGGGAGCGCGATGCTGAGCCGTCCGAAATGCGCGCGGTGAATGGATGGGGTCGTGGCAAGCGTCGAAATCACGGTGACGGAGGAAAGAGTCTGGGTAGGACGGGACGGAGTCGGATGGGATGGGATGAAGGCCTGTTTTGGGGAAGGGGTGGGGGGAACAGTGAAAGACGCGCGCCGAGGCCCCTCTGGACCACCAACGAGGAAACAGTGATGGCCTTCGCCGCAGCCAACAAGCGATAAAGTTCGGGCAAAATTCTAAAAATCTCCGAAACAAAAATGAGAAGAGACGCCGAAATGGCTTACTGCCGGGCTGCTAACAATCACCAAAACCGTCTCTCAATGTTGGAATTGCGGCCCAATGGAGGATGGCACGGGGAGTGTGTGAATGGCGGGCACCTGAGGATTTGCGGGCACGCCTTGGAGATGGAGTTTGGGTGGGCCACCTCACGGCGGTTTGGCCGGCGTAATAGTGGAGAGACACTGGAGTCGGGCCAGAGACCACGGCGAATGCGAAGTCCCAGGCGCACCCCAGCTGGATGAGTACGGGACGAGACGGGCTGGTTTGCGAACTGAGTACCTTTGCGCACTCGGGACTACCGCGGGACAATAGGTCGCATCCTATCATTTCCACCCTCCATGCGAGGTCCACGAGGCCCCTATTGCCCACGTTTCATTGCGGGTGTGTGCCCAAAGACGCTCAGCTTCCCCGTCTCAATCGGGCCTGCTCAAGTGCTTGTTTCCAGGCAAGGCGCCGCCCCTGGCACTTCCAGGCTTTTTCTGGCTACATGACTGGCTCCGGCCCAGATAGCCGTTGGGCTGGATCTGTTGGAGGTTATGCGGGGACCCCCGCCACAGACTAACCACGGCCGTCTCCGGCAAAACAAGTGGTGCTGCGAGCTGGGTATCGCTACCTTGTCTCTACTCCCTGGCGTTATTCTGCAGATGCGCAGGCAGGTCGTAATTTAGCCGCAGCCAATAAATGAGGGCGAAAACCACGGAAAATGGGGAACCTGGAAGATCGCAACGAAAGGTCGCATGTCAGAGCTCTCGGCTTCCTTTCGCTCGGCGGAAAGTCGCTCTCGCTCGCTGGCAAGCACCACGGCGCGACACGCCTCGACATCGCCACTCTACGCCGACGCCTTTATCTACGGGAGACTGCTGCAGCCCACCGCAAGGAGCCAGCATCATCCGGCGAACGGTTCGATGTTTTCTCGGGCCGCCGACCAAACCCATCCTCCAGCATTACCCGCGCGTCGGCAGGCCTTCTGGTTGTACAGTACCGACCCGAGGCCGAAGCTGCTGTAACTGTCACTGATGATGCAGTGGCTAGTGGCCCAAAGACATTCCTTCATTCCGCTCGCCATTCCAGCCCGAGACCACCCCGAGACGGCCGGGGCCTCGCTGATCTCTGGTTTTGTGCCACCCGCCAGCTTGCAGCCTTGAAATGGCGGGCCGACCACACTCCATCCTACCTTGCTCCTGGCTGCGTTCATCATCTGTCATTTGCGAGCAGACGACTCTGACGCCTTGCGGAGTGCGGGCACGCGGTGATGTCTGGGGCCTTGGTTTAGGGTTTGACTCTTATAGCCGGCGCAACGTCGATCGGCAGTTGGCCGATGGCAGAAGCCCGAGGTTGACGAGCCATCCGGAATGGTGCCGCAGCCCCTGACGCCGGAAACCAGCTGTATTCGGGTTTTTAGAGGATTCAGCCCCAGCATCACGCATCGTCCTGGAGCTGGAGATGATGATGTTTCCTAGATGGACCGCAAACTCCCAGTCCAGGATACGACATTCCCGTCACTTCCGCTATAGACACGCCCTGTTTCTAAGACAGCTTTCGGCTGCTCTGCTTGCAACACGGTTCCTTCCAGTGCCTCTGGCGGCTCATCCCGGACTGAAGGCGAAGCGCAACAAAAGAGAAAAAGCAGAGGAGGTCCTTCATGAAGCCCTCGTGGCCGATGGGCCAGTCATTTGCCCGCGCGAGCGGGACACAAATTAAGGATAGCCTTTACCTAGGGATGATGCTGACTGTAGCGCAGAGCTCCCAAGTCGCAATTTAGCCGCGACCTGGTCTTGGGTGCCAAACGCGGGATTGAGCAAGGTCAGTTGTTGCGGCCCTTCTCCGGCCGTTTAACATGTCATTTTAGTAGCTGGTTTCGGCGCGCCCCGATTGGCGCAAAGCCCTTCTCACCGCACCGCGGTTCCATTATATGATTCTTCTAGAACTCCTCGTCGAGCCCAGCAGGCGAGACACACGAAGCTCAACGCCTGCCGTTGACGACAAGCATGTCCGGCCTAGCAACGGCGATCGAAAGCCGGCATATCCCCTGCTTTAAAAGCGATCTCCGCACCGATGCGCGCGGTCTCCCAAATTGCGGACCGTCTTGCTACCTCGTTCGGCCCGGGCCACAGGAGATCATCGAGCTCGAGGATGAATGCCTCGCTATCTCAGAATCATGGGAGAGCAAGGACTCGGAGGTTTGCTGCAGAAACCCCATCCTATCCAGTACCATGATATTTCCTAGCTCTCTGGGTCAAGCGATTTCGCCGACTTTGCTCTTCAACATGTTCTGTTGCCCGCAACGGCTCTAGGTCTACCTTTTGATCGACGGATCACGAATGCGTGCTGTCCTGGGCTTTCAAACCTCACCAAGTCCTGATACGATGACAACACGGCGCCGAACAAACTCCGGGCGGCGGGTGACCGGACCTGAGCCAACAACATGACCCGCGAGGAAGGTCTACCTCGGGGACCGACAAGTTTCGCATGGCTTGTGGTGGACGGCCGTCGCCTAATCGTTTCGAACCGAGCTCCCGTGCTCGCCAGACCAGCCCGCAACAGAGACGTGACGACAGAGTTTGCTAGAGCGTTCGGCCGCAGCAGTTGCAACTTGAGAAGCCCGAGTCACGACTCCACGGCGACATCTCACCGCGAACCCATCCGCCTGTGTCTCCTCAGCTGTCTCCTCGCCGAGACGCTGTTTGGAAGACTCAACCTTGGATTCCTCCAGCCAGCGGAGCTGTGAAACATTCTCTCTTCAAGCAAAGCCCTTCGTTTGTTGAGTGAGTCGTGACTCAAGTACACAGTAACCATCCCCGCCACCCCGGACAACCACAGCCGACCACACGCGAAGAGGTCCGTGCATTGTCTCCCAAGGCTTATATCCGGTCAACCGGCATGCCCCTTTCCACTGACAGTGATATCTCGAAGTCGGCACTGGGGGGCAACATTCGTCTCGCAAGCGTGAGTTGACCATTCATGACGACGTGACCATGAGCGTTGTTGAGCAAGCGGCGCTCCATTGTTTCCATTCCAGCGTGCTGTGGTCCTGTGGCAGTTTTCTCTGTGGTCTCGGCATCCTTAAGGGTGATCCAGGGGCCAGGCCTGCAAAACCCCACATCTCGGTGGTTATTTTTAGGCATCGCCCCTCATTCCGTGCTGCACCGTGGCGTGGAGTCGGCTCCAGCTCCCTCTTCGAGCAGTGGAGGTGTCACGACATTCTGGAATGCTTCAACCCCACCAGTCTATCTCCAGGACGCGTCAACTCCAAAGATAGGCATGTCGACGTTCCCCGAACCACCTACGGGGGCTGGCAGGAGGCCGTTGATGAGTAGATGTCTTGTCTGGAGGTTTGGATGGTGCTTAATTGGTCTTCCCGCGATGAATTCTCACGGTGGTAAGCTCTATGTGTGTAGCATCTGCTTTTGGGAGTATCGAGCCAAGGCTATTTCCCCCTCTGGCCAACATTAAAATCATGCATTGGGATGGGCGAACGATGCTAGCCAGTCCCGCAGCTGTCACGACGGCTCCCACCCGCAGAGAGGGGCACTTCACCGCGCAGCCTTTCCATATGCGGACAATGGCTCGTCCTGACTGTCGGCGCTCATGGCACATCAGCGATCTTGACGGGAGGCCATGCGATGACCTTTTGCTTCCAAGGCCCCTCTTCGCCCTTGGCACGCAGATGATAGGGTAGAGAGGTAAGTAGGGTCGTCTTCTTTGTCAGAGGAGGCAAGCCCGGGCTCCCGGCGCGCGGATTCAGCTGAGAAGTCCATATCCCGCGGCTTCCAAGTGAAAGCCTCCCCATCTCCTGCGACCCAGCTCCCAAAAGTCGTCTCCTTCGCCGGTCTCTCAAAACCACCCGCCGCATCTGCCAGTCGTTGCGACCAGCGCCCGGCTCTTATTTTTGTCTTCCTGCCGACCCCACGTGGTCGTGGCAGCCATCCCACATCCCTCACGCACACGTATCTGCGTCTGTCACGTCGGCCGCGAATGTCCCCCTCCTGGCATAGGTACCCGGTAACCGCATCAGCCTGATACTCCCGAGCTCGACTATCTGCTCCTTGCCTCCAACCACGCGGTTTCAAAGCTGCTATGCTTGCCGAATTCTCTTATTAGCCTGCAACAGATTCGCTCCTGTCCCAACGACGAAGCAGCCGCCAGCCAGGGACTTGGCTACCTCACGCCGGGCACCCCTCAGCAAAAGATCGCGGCCATCCAATCCACTTTGCGATTTTTAACCGTGGTGCTGGAAAGGCAACCCCACAAGCCGCTCGGAACTCTCGCGCCGATTCCTGTCATCACGTCTGCTGCCGACCTGGCCGACCTCTGGTCTCGTCCGCCGTACTACCTCGACCTTGCTGCGCGGCCCCTGAATCGGCACCAGCTGCCGACTCGATCCCGTTTCTCCCCCCGTCTCGCCATCGCCGTCCCGACTCTGCCCAGCCCGAACCCTGGGCCAGCCCCCGCCGCCGTCGTCGAAGCCTGACCCCGCCCCCGACACCGATTCACCGAGCTAGCCGCCCACGCTCAACATGGCGCCCTCGGACAAGCCCGCCGCGCCGGGCGAGCCCGAACCATTGGCCGTAGTGGATACTCCTACGTCGCCCAGCTCGGCCCTGGCGCTCTCCCGTTTCGAGTTCGAAACTGGAAAGGGCAACGAGGGCACCAAGATCCTCATGGTGGAGTGGGATGGCTCAGCCGCCGCCCAGGTGCCTGGTCAAGACGAACAGAAATCCGGCGCGGGGCCCGCGGGAAGGAGGCCGGGCAACAGCGAGGACTGGGATGTCTCGTGGGAGGGCAAGACGGCCGTACTACACGTCCGTGATACGGATCTCAGTAGTGATGGGAATACCAGTCGCATATACTACCTTCTCCCACCCGGCGCCGCGGTACCGGCGCTGATCACCATTACACACAAGACAGCCGGCAGCCAAGAGGGCGAGACGGGGTCGGGTGCTCATTCCGTACTGCGCACGAAACCCATGCCCGCGATATTCCCCGCCGAGCTTAGCGGGTCCGAAGGAGCGGGCCGGCGAGGCGTCCTCCACACCATCTGGGCTAAGAAGCGGCTGGCAGAGCTGGAAGCGGAGATCGCAGCCGAGATGAAGGAGAATGGGGAGAGTGTGGGGCTCGAGATGGCGGTACAGGAGCGACAGTGGATCGTGGACCACTTTGGTCTCGGGCCGGCCAAGGACGTGCCCGCGCCGACCATGTTGCACATCCCCCAGACATCCGTCAGTCCCACCAGCCCGAGGAGTCCGATAGGGGGGAAGCTGGGTGAGAAACTGCGGGGGCTCAAACTGGCCACCAGCCCGTCCGAGCTGGCCGCGGCCACACAAGGTACGTTGGACCAGCCCAAACCAGACTTGCTCACTCAAGCACGGTTACCATTTTGCTTACCACTCACAAACATCTCCCGCAGCTGCGAAGAGCGCACCGACCGTGACCGGAATCGGCTTTTCGTCTGTTGCCCGCCCCTTGCCCAAGGATAACGGCAATGGGACTGTGGCTTCCCTAGATGCCATTGTTGGGGCCAAATTTCCGCCTACCCGTGTTGAGGGGAGCAATGAGAATATTGAGGAGGACCTTTTTGCGTTACCCATGAGCCCACGCAGCCCGGAGATGAAGAGAAGCCCGTTCAGTCTGCTATAGAAACCACTAAAAGGCCTTTGTTGGCTAATGTATCTAGAGGGTCTATCATTGGTATTCCCCCTTCGCCACTTAGAGCAGTCGGGTGTTACCGGCCCATAAAGGGCAAGCGGATAGGTCTCTTACAATCAAAAAATATTGTGAGGACTGGACGACATGGTTTAGAAAGCGGCGTCCCCGCTGAGCCCTCCCAACCCACATGAGAACTAGGCTATTGCCGGGAGCACTCGAGAAGCATTATTCATGTGGACGGTCTAAATTCTGTTCCGACAGTATCCGGCTTGCGTTGGACGTTGATCGCAAACTAGTGCGACGTGGAACTGTCTAGGTATTAGGAATCCGATTTTATCGGCGGATTGCACGGCCGGTCTGTCAGTTATCATGGATGGTATGGATGGCGAGGCTGCGCCGATGTGCCTGCTGGATCATATCCATCGCAGCGTCATGGATGGCGAGCTTGCCCAAGACCGCTGGCGATCCAAGGGGCCATGAACGGTCCATTTTCCGATATGAGGCACCATGACACGCGCCGGAAAGGAACCATCCATGCTAGTATCGTGTCTAGGATTTCCGGACCGCTGGTGATGGCCTATCCTCCGGCAAGCTCACCGCCATCCACCAACACGTCCCTCGTCCCATCTCTCTTTCCTCTCCTGCCGTAGGTAATACAACTTCTTCGCCTCGCGATACCGCCTTACCCAATCACTAGCCTCCCTCTCGGTAGCCGGGACGCCATCCCCTTCGCCTTCGAGGAAGCTCTCTTCCAAGGCGGCGCATACGCCTTCCTGCTCCAACACGCCCTGGTTGAGCCGCTGGTACAAGCTGGCCGGCGCAAACGGCGCCAGCGCATGATCCATATCGGCTTGTTTAGCGCGCCATTGGCGTTCGAGCGCGTGAGTGGCCAGCAGCTGCGCTTGTGTGGCGGAGCGTTGGTGGGCGAGACGGGCTTCGAGGTCGAGGAGGTGCGCGGCATGCTCCATATTTTCTGCGAGGGCCGACCGAAGTGCCTCTTGCGATAAGCGGAGCGAATCGTGCATCGTCTCCGGCGAGTGTGTTAGGCCCGAGAGTAGCTCAGGGTCGGAGAGGATGTCGGCCAGGTCCTGTTTCCTGCCGGGAGGTGATGCGGGTTAGCAAGGAAGACGCCGCGGCGCAACCCACAGCGGAGCCGCCGGTGAGCAAAGGACCTTACGACTTATCCTGTAAGTACTTTGGTAACCACTGGTCGCCCGGGTCCGGGATGGGCTGAGCTTCTTCGGCCAGTTGCTGCTGCCTCACTTCGTGGCTGGCGTTGGGTTCGCTCTGTCCCCATGTCTCCGGTAATGGTGGAGGTCGTGGCGACTGTGAAGCTAAGGGTGTACTCATACGACTCGCGGGTTTCGGAGGGGGGGCCGGGGGCGTGTTCGAATACATTATTGTTCTCCTGAGATGTCGTGGGCGTACGCAGACTTGGTCGTGGTTCTTGGAGACGTCTGCCACTGGGCGAAGTAGGTTGGTGGGGGTGTTCACGCGCCACCCCACTTTCCAGGCACCGTCACAAGCCAGGGGTATTCATGGCACACACCGCAACATCAAACGTCATCGGACAGGTTACCTAACATTCGGGAGCCCCTATCTTCAGGGAGTCAAGAATTGCCAGAAACAAATTGCCATGCATCAATGCCTCGAAGTCGTAAACCCCAAAGATCAACATCTAGTATTGAAGGAACCGTGGTTTAAGGCTAAAGCCTAGGTCGCTGGGTTAAACCGCTCTTCTGGAATCACTGCCGCCAAACAGACGGTGATCTGACAACTTCCTAACAGGCGTAAACCATAGGCCAGACCTTAAGGGTCAAGCTCGACATAATTGGCAGGGAAAAGACCAGACGCCCCTTTGTAATGACCGAACCACCAGTCCTCGTCAGGAAATTCGAGATTAGTGATTGTTGCGCCTTCGGGGAAACTGAGTTCTGCAAATATGTGTTAACACAATCTAGACAGGACAATCTAAGGAGGTGGGGGGTTACCATTGTCTTCTGCAGCCTCATAATCAAATTGGGCGGTCGCGGTCTTGCCTTCCGCAGCGGCTGGCTCCGGCTCCGGCTGACTCGGAACGGGGACCGGCGCGGCGGGTGCAGGCGCCTGGTGGGTCGACCCCGCCACGGGCGCAGCACCGGCGTCGGACTCGTCGACAAGCTCAACATAGTTACTGGGGAAAAGGCCACTCTCGCCCTGAGAGTTCGTCCCCATCCACCAGTCGTCGTCGACCATCTCGATGTTGGTGACGTATTCGCCCTCCCGCAGCTCAATCTCGTTATCTTCCGCCTTTTCATAGTCGTACTGGATCAAAGCCCGTTTACCACCCACTCCAGCAGTCGCCTGGCCTTCGTGGGCATGGCCCATGGTCTGACTAGCAACGGCCGCAGCGGTCTCCCGGGGGTCCTGAATCGCTTCCTCGGCGGGTAGCTCCTCCTCTTTAGGGATCTCCGGAACTGGGACCGGACGGGGAGGCAGCCTTTCAACCGGTGGCTCGATCTCTGGCACGGAACTTCGGGGAACAGGCATAGCAACCCGAACCGGCGACGGCTCGGGCTCTTCATCCTCCTCCTCCTCCTCCTCCTCTTGATTCGCGGCTGCAGGCCGAGATGGCAGACCAGGAAGCGCAAAGCCACCTGTTGGGCGGCTATTTGCCGGGAGGGGAGGCGGCGTAGACTCGTTTGCTGGCTGGCTCGGCGCGGAACGAGTGGTGCTTCCTATAGGAGCCGTGTCCTTGAAGCGGTCACGTAGTGCCGAGACACCACCAGCCGGGGAAGCAGGTGCCTCGGGCTCCGAACGATCAGTCCCCCCAGTATTCTGCGTCTCCACACCTCCGCGGCCGAAGTTCGAGGTATGAACAGGCGCCCAGCTCTTCCCGGTGTAACCGCTCCTCCACTCACTGCCGCTTTTCTGAGCTGTGACCGGGGAAGCCATCGGGGGAGTGATGGTGGAACCCGCAGACCCGCTTTGCTTCGCTTTCTTTTCCGCCCAAAGTTGAGCAGGAGTCTTTCCTCCCTGATCTGCGAATGTTCTGCTTGCGGCACCGACTGGAGGGGGAGCAGCGGCTGGAGGTGCCCCGAATCCCAGCCCCCCAGGGGTTGGAGCCTTTGTGCCAGTGAAAGGGGTGCCACCAAATTTCTTGGCGACCTTGGGTTTCGGGAGTTCGACGAGGCGTTCGGATTGTGCAAAGGCGGCGCTGCGTTCGGCAAGGCTCTTCTTTTCTGTTGGCTCCTCCGTTTCTGCGGGCCGCTGAGCTCTAGCACGTATGGCGGCGATGTCCACCTTGCCGACTGGCTCGTAGGCGCCCTTCACAGTGGTTGGGCGCTCATCTTGCGTGTTCTTCGCCTGCGCGCGAAGAGCAGCTATGTCAACCTTGCCAACAGGCTGATATGCGCCCCTGACAACATCTCCATGGCCGCCCTCTTGCTTGGATCCATTGGATCGAGTATCATCCTTATTTTGCCTCAGATCGGCAATGTTGACCTTAGTCGGTTTGTAAGACGACTCCACCTTCTCCAACTGGGTTCTGGTGACGGGGGGAGCGTCTGCCCCCCAGCCGTCGTCGTCCACATTTTCTTGTCTTCGATTGCGTGCTGCAACGAGTGGATTAAACGAAGACCCGGTGTGTGAGGTCGTCGGGGTGAAAACCGGCTTCTTCGCTACCGGAGGGGGGGCCGCTGCTGGGAGCGGAGCGGAGCCTCCTGCCGTGTATTTGGCGCCAGAAGCGTCCGCAACTTTCTGGATGATGGATTCGGGCGCGAGATCACTGTCAGACCGCGCGGTAATCTGGACGTGGTAGCCGTGGAGAACCTTCGTTACAGCGGCGACATGGCTGGTGAAGTAGCCCTTCGTTCGCTCGGGTACACCTCCCCCGCACCAAGCAATGAGTACGTTCTTCGGTAGGCCGGTATTCGGGTCCTTGACCTTGACGAAGGCAAACTGAATGCGGCCTTCGTTAAAGTCCTCGATGAGATCGGCAAGCTCGCCATCTATTACAGCAACGCAGTATCAGCACCAACGGCTGTCTTCCAGAGTTTGCTAGCGGATGGATTGGCCGGATTTTTACTTACCACCGGTACTCTCAACTTTCAAAATACTCTCTTTAGCAGCGCTATCTTGGAATGCGTTCAACAACGGCGCTTGGACGGAGAAGAGAGCCCACTGGGCAAAGGTTGGGGAGCTCGAAGAGAAGGCGGGGCCGTTGACTACACCCTGGTAGCTGCTCCGGATCGATGGTCCATTGATTGACAGATTGAGGGTAGCCATTCTCGATGTAGGAAACGGGTCGCCAGCTGGTGGTTCAACGACCGAGAATTCCGGAGAGGGCAAAAGCGTAAAGAGTGATTGTTGGTTGGCGAAAAGGCTGACGACGCCGTTGAGGTTGGGAGATCGGGTGGAGCTTGAAAAAGAGAGAGGCGGTGCAAGGACCCAAACCCCGCAGCTGAGGTCACTGTGGCGCCTGTTTGTGAGGGCAGCCAAGGCCTGTCAGTGTACGCCTAATCTTGGCGATCTCGGGATGGTTTTGCGATTGAACATACAGATCAAACCTATTTACTTGATGATTTAATGGACAGTCTTGGAACACATAAATCAAAAACATGTCGCATGTTAACCGTACCCTAGTTCTCCACGCCACATATTCCTAAAGGCAAGAGTAATCAACAAAATTTCACCGCTAAGCCTGCTCCTGCTCGCATGTGCGAGTTGACATCAGTCCACCCTATGTCCTTGAAAGGGAACGCCAACACAAAAGAACAAGCTTCAAATGCGCCCTGGCCGACCAACTTCCGCTTAAACCTAGCAACAGTCCATGCAGCATTCGCAACAATCGGCGCAACACTCGCATCCCTCCTCGCAGACGAAACAGCAGCAGAGCGCCGCAAGACAACCTTGGAGACAACCACCGCCGCCGCTCTTACGGGGTGGCGGCTGCTGCTGATATTGCATCGGGGCTTGAGGAGGATAGTAACCCTGGGGCTGGGGCGGACCGCCGTAGGACTAAAAGCGCGATTATGGTCAATTCATGTCTATGTTTGACGAAGATTATCGATGGCGGAAAAGGCGAAATGGACGAAAACTCACTGGCTGGGGGTACTGAGGGTAACCGCCGCCGCCGTGGTGCTGAGGCGGTGGGCCCTGCTGATAGTATTGCTGAGCCGACATGGTGGTAGCACTCGAAAAAGCGAGGCCTCTTCAGGAGGGATATATCTTCGAGCAAATAGGTGGACTCTGGAGAGTTCGAGGTGCCAAGATTTCAGTGAGCGGTAGGTGTGGATTGAGAATTCTGGGTAAGTGTGGAAAAGGTGTTGAAGGAAAATGGATGGCTGGGTTTCGGAAAGCGGAGATCCAGGCTGTGAATAAATCAAACAGCCACTTTGCTAAATACGCACCGAGCTTTGCTGCCCGGTCGATCCGTCTCCGTCCACCTGAGAGGGCACGAGGATGCTAAGCCGGTGTGGCAAGAGCGAGGCATGGGACATGCGAAACAGACTCGGTGACCACCCACGCAGCCCTCCCCTTCTTTGCTGGTTTGCTGGTTCGCACAGCTGGGGATGCCCGGGAATGAAACGCAAGCGGCGGTCTGCGGCCTGCACAGCCAGCCACTTCTTCTTACCTGCCAACGAACACCCTTTCATGATGCACGGTACCTCACTTCGGGTACCGATGTCGCTGCAATCACATGTGGAGCACAACTGACATCGGCCCCGAACGGGAATCGAGTCTCGGAAGCGCTTCAAGGGTGTCAGTTTTCTCCCGGGCTTATAAAAGGACACTCGCTCTTGGAGAGCAGGACTAGGTACTTTGTATAAACTGGAGGCAACTTGTAGATTCACGTGCTGGTGGGACAAATGACGCAAAACAATGTTGTCCAATCACAGCGCCCCATTCGATGCTTGATTGAACGAGGATGGAGGGGCAAAAGTTCGTGCCAAAAGTTTCCCGATAACCTTGTCAACCTTTCCAACATCGAGAAATAGTAATCGAACGGCGGTTTACATCAGCTCACATTACAGGACCCGTAACTTGAGCTTGAATTCGAACGAACACTACACCACTCCGAAACGGTCGCCGATTGACAACGACAAGCAAGCCTCCTCAAACACCACTGCCCCGCACAATGTCGACCGTGCAAGCGATTACGAGTCTAGAAGCCTGGTCGCAGCATCTCTCTTCGCTGCCTCCAACGACCTTGCTGATTATCTCCTTCCACGCACCATGGGCGGCTCCTTGTGCTCAAATGGCGACCGTTCTCTCGACCCTTGCGAGCGAGTTTCCTGTCACGGAACCCCTATCCACATCCTGGGTATCTATCGACGCCGAGGAGCTGTCAGATATCAGCGAAACCTACAATGTGACGGCTGTTCCCTTTCTTGTCCTCGTTCGTGATGGGCAGGTGCTCGAGACGGTCAGTGGGAGCAGCGCTGTCAAAGTACGGAATGCAATCGAAAGCCACGCAAAGCAGACAGCCAGTTCAGGGCTTGCTCAGCAGGGCCAGACGACAAACGGCACCAACGGCGATGCGGCTGTAGTCGACTCCAAGAATGGCGAGGCTGCTACAGAGGATCCTGAGAAAAACAAGGAGGATCTTTTCAAACGCCTTGGCGACCTGGTGAAGGCCGCTCCGGTGATGCTCTTCATGAAAGGGACGCCCAACGAGCCCAAATGTGGCTTCTCCCGCCAGATGGTCGCAATCCTGCGTGAGAATGCCGTCAAGTACGGCTTCTTCAATATACTAGCCGACGATGAGGTCCGCCAGGGCCTGAAGGAGTTTGCCGACTGGCCAACCTATCCTCAGCTCTGGGTTGACGGAGAGTTGGTGGGAGGTTTAGATATTGTAAGTCTCCATGGTCAAGCAAGACGACTACTAACAGGACCCTAGGTCAAGGAGGAACTTGCCAGTAACGCGGAGTTCTTCAAGCCGTATAGTATCAAGGCAAGCGGCGACGCCGCTGCAGCATCTTAGATTCCTTCGCACAAATAGCTATTAGACCAGGAGTCACGACTTCGGGATGGCCGCTTTCTCTCGTCGGCTACCAATACGCCCGGTTGAAGGAGATACGGTCCGGAATGGTAGCCGGCATTCTATAGAACCCCTGTGTCGATTTGCAGTGTGTTCGGGAGATTTCACGGTTGTGAACGTCATATTGAGAGCATGTTGATTCCGTGGCTAGCTTCCTGGAGCCTCCCGGGGTCTGGGGCACAACTAGACAGGCATATATATTATGTCTTCGTTTGACGTAGCCCATGTCCTCTCGGTTGGTAGTCGAAGTGTAGTTGGCGCAAATAAGATTTTTTTCGAGCGAGAGGACGGGCCGGTCTCAAGCAGCCGTATGACTCACTGGAGATACATGAAGGCAATTAATAAGCAAATCATACCAATCCGAGCGTCATCATGGTGGTGGTCAAACAACTACAGCACAAAGGCGGTGATGCGACGGGACGGCCTAGGTGGGGTTGCGGCATGGAGGGGCAGCTTCCGCAGCGCCGCTTAACGCCGGGCGACACCAAACAGAGGTCGCCAGGCTGCGAGCAAGGGCTCGCAGTGCCTTGCTCGCAGTGAAGGATGCAGATCCCACGTACGCTTCTCTTTCCTGACGACGTCCCAACTCTCTCACCTTCTCATCATATGTCAAACCTATCTTCCCTTACAATACGTCGCGCAGTCTAACAAATTTGCCTATCCAGAAGCGCGAGTCCTAGAGTCGATGCTCCTGCGACGATACAGTCTTTAGAAGTCCCGATTTTCAGAAGCTCGCAGTGACCGCGCTCCGCCCGAGGCCGCGCTATCTTCCTAGAAGTTCCGTTCGACGCCGAATTACCTAAAAGGCGCCCTCGACGAAGACAAAGTCTTGCGGTATATCGCAAACCTCCATCTCCAACCTTATCCGCAGGACGCCTTTTGACCCGCTGGACGCAGCTGATCGTTCGCTCTCTGCCACTCCGAAGCCGAGGGGCACGGTCAATTATCCCTCCGCCTTCACTGCGCGGTCAGTAAAGCCAAGCCCTACGAACATCGAAGACGGCACGGAGGTCACTTAAACCTCAGACCCATCCATCCGTGAGCGGGTTTTGGGGGTGGGACTGCATCCAAGGAACCAGGCGATAAACCGAAAGCCTTCAGGTCCAGTTCAGCGCCACCCCGCAAGCCATTCCCGAAGCTCGACCGACTATCTACCAAACGGTATCGTATAGGAGACGGGACCTTAAGCTTCTGGAAGAACTGTTCACACCATGACGGCCTCGCCCAACTCCGGCACACCTTCATCGGGTGGCCGTTCGCCAGAGGAGCAATTCCGGGTTGTGCGCAAAAGGAACAGGGTGCCTTTGAGCTGTTACCCTTGCCGGACAAGAAAGTGAGTATTCGCAGACTGCGGCGGCAGCTTCCATTTGAGCAACTGTTGACTTATTCTCTGCAGACTGTGAGCGACCTTATAGACCTCTTGCAATACGCATGCTAGGCGTTTGAACTAATAGCGTGTAGGAAATGCGACCGGACTCATCCGTGCAGCAACTGCACCAAGCGGGAAGGGACAGATACCTTAGCTTGCTCCTATGCTACTCCGTCATCGCGCAAAAAGAGCCAGGGCCAGGCAAATGGAAGCCCCGATGACATGCAGAACCGGATCGACAGGTTGGAGGGACTAGTCCTGTCGCTGATGCATGGCGGAGCCAACATCGATCCATCATCTGCCGCTGCTGCTGCCGCCGCCGGTGTCACGGGTACAGCCGCAGTAGCCCGTTCAAGCACCGACAGCTCCTCGGCACGAGCCGAGAGAATTGATGATGGCATGATGCAAGATGATGACGACGAGAGCGACACCGATGAAGGGCTGGCACAGTCCCTCGGCGTCCTCAAGGTTGATGTGGACCGAGGGAAATCCATGTATATCGGACAAGAGCACTGGCATACCATTCTCGCCGACATTTCCGAAGTCAAGAACTACTATGCGGCCCACAAGAGGGAATTGGAAAAGAGCTACGAACAGGTCCTGCTTAGCAAACCGCCAACAGCCCGCGATGGGCCAACCTTCCTCTTGGGCGCCACGCCTGCGACAGAGGTGGAACTCCGAGCCGAATTGCCTCCAAAGTCCACCGTACTGACGTTATGCGGCCGGTATTTCAACTCGATGGATAACGCCGTCAACATCGTCCATGCGCCCACATTCCACCAGACTTTGCGTAACCACTGGCAAGACCCTTCCAAGTCGCCGATCATGTGGTTGGGACTGCTCTACTCAGTCCTATCACTAGCGATGCTTAGCTACTACAAAGTTGGCGATGAGCCTCCCGAGTGGAAAGGCCGGACGTTGGAACTGGCGGCTGAGTATCGACTGCGCACAGTGCAGTGCCTGATCACAGGAGATTATACACGGCCAACTGAGTACACGGTGGAGACGATGATGCTGTATGTCTTTGGCGAATATTCATCCCGCTGGGATGCCGACATGGGCCTATGGCTTATCACGTCGTTGGCGGTGAGGATAGCATTTCGAATGGGCTATCACCGTGACGCCAAATGGTTCCCCTCTATCACCCCTTTCCAAGCAGTGAGTAGCGCATAATACGAATCGGAGGTCGCCGTAGACTGACAAGTCACGCAGGAAATGCGACGGAGGACCTGGGCACTTGTTAGGCTATCAGATGTCATTTTCTCGCACCAGGTCTCGTTGCCCAGCATGATTTCGGAGAACGATTGCGACACACAGCTGCCTCACAATCTCTTCGATGAGGAATTCGGCCCGGATACAAAGGTGCTACCACCTTCGAGGCCGAATGCGGAGCCTACTCCCATTAGCTACATGATCGCCAAGGTGAAGCTGTGTCTGGAGCTGGGCAACATCCTCCAGGCAACAGGTCGAGTGAAGAATCAAGTACACTACGATGAAATCATTAGATTCGACGCAAAGTTACGAGAGATCAAGGCCGAGCTGCCCCCGCACCTTAAACTCCAACCGATTGGGGGTAATCACGACCCGTTAACTCTCGTCATCGCGCGTTTCAACCTCGATATTCTCTATCTCAAAATTATGTGCCTACTTCACCGAAAATATATGGCACGAGCTAGACACAACCCGCGATATGCACACTCACGGCGTAGTGCTATCGAGGCATCCCTAGAGACTCTACGCCATCTTGCGACGCTGCATAGGGAGTCGCAACCGAACGGCCGATTACGATCCATCAAGTGGTTTGTGACATCGATCGCGACCAAGGACTTCCTTCTACCAGCCATGCTTGTCGTCCTCGAATTGCATTTCGATAACGCGGGGGAGAAGTCGCGTGACCGCAGCGAATTCTGGACCCAAGAACAACGGCAGGAGATGATCACCAGCCTCGAGACCACGAGGGATATATGGAAGGGTCTTGCCGAGAGCTCGAATAAGTCGATGGAGGCTGTTAAGGCAACCAGCATTCTTGATATCATGCTGGAGAAGCTCAAGAAGCCGGCAGCGACAGACGGCCAGGCTCAGAAACAAGCAGGCCCCGGGCAGGCGGCCGGCTTATTATCTAGTATGGGTTCGAGTGAAATGCACCCGGAGCACTCCGCAGCCGTGACGTTGGGTATGCTGTCGGGAGGGGTAACGCCGAGCTTGGCCGTTGCTCCAGATACAATTCGGAGCCCTGGCGGAACAGCTTTCTCGACGTTCGACCTCGGCCTTGGCTCGTCCACTTCAGGTTCGGGCTCAGGTATGACACCCGACTTTACGAACGATTTACTGGGCGGCGATTCAGTTGCGTCGCCGTTTTCGTCCATGTTCAACAATATGGCGGGCGGCAACATGGATTTCACGAGCAATTTCGATTGGGTAAGTCTCGATCATATGTGTGTTGTGTCTTGGGTCGTGACTGACAGTGTGACACTATGAACAGGACAGTTTCGAAAACTATGCTCAGACGGCCCACTTCGGGCCTGATCAGTCGCTCCAGTTCTTCTCTGGAAATACAGAGGCGTCGCAGCCTCAGGGCTTCGCGGATCCAAACCTCTTCCCGTTCGGGGATCCTAACCTCGCCGGTCCAAGCTGAGCCGGTATTTGAAGATGTTATGAGGGGATGACGATGAAGAAGTACAGGATGCTGATACTCTTGGATATACTTGGGTTGTACGATGAGAATGGGCGGGCCTGCAGTGTCATTCTGATTGTTTTGATTTGAATACCCTCTCCTCCCAATGAACATGTATTTTGCGGATATTCAGCCAACCCCAGGCAAATCCAGTCGACAGGTGGCATTTTTGCTATTCGAAGCGTTGTCTGTGACACGGGAATATATCTGTATGTCTAGGTAATGTAAACCATGCGTCTCTACATACCGTTACAGGTTCATCGGGACTTCGCTAGTGCATTCGGGCCTTCTAGATCCCCGCATGTTGCGCCTAATAGCGATGGATCCGGGGGCGGCGTTGTGCGGACATGGTTGCCGCACAGGGAAGCTTGGCCCCCGCGGTGCCGGTAGAGACAGACCGTGGCGTGCCATTCTGCACCGGCGAAGCGGCATCCCGAAGCCCACCCCGTGGGGAAGAGCTGTCACGGCCCGATTGGGTTACGGAGAAGGACGTCGTGCCTCGTGGCATTCCCCGCGTTGATGGTAACTCCGTTCCTCTTTTTCTTCTTTCATAGTGCCTGCCCCGATTAGGGTGGTAAGCCGGCTTTCGAAGGCATTGCTCCGGGTGTTGATGTTCACATGGCTGTGCAGAGAGAGCAAAAGTTCGTTCTTGGCTTGGTCGGCACGATGGAAAGATAGCTATATATATATGGGGTTATGCCATACTTATTTCGCAGAGGCAGCGACGGTGAGGTCGGTGTTGGCCAAGGCACCTCATTCCATCCAGAAGCTAGATAGGCCAGGGTGCCTCACCTCGCGCCATGAGCCTTCTCTTCATCATGCGCCGGGTCGGCCTCCTCGTCTTTCTCGTCCTCCTGTCCCTGGCACAGCGGGCCGCCGCCCTCACGGCCGCAGAGTGGAGGAAGCAGTCCATCTACCAGGTGATGACAGACCGGTTCGCGCGCTCTGACATGTCAACGACTGCGCCGTGCGATACCGCGAAGCAAGTCTACTGTGGCGGGACGTGGAAGGGGTTGATATCAAAGTTGGATTATATCCAAGGCATGGGATTCACTGCCGTGTGGATCTCACCTGTGACGAAGCAGATGGAGGGGGAGACCAAGGACGGGTGAGCACGCTTTTTTCCCTCCTTGTCGAAGCGCTGAATAGATGCTGAATGGGAGCGTGGGTGTAGATCATCATATCACGGGTTCTGGCAGCAGGATATATGGTCTCTGAACTCGGCCTTTGGGACCCGGGACGACTTGATCGAGCTGTCGGCGGCTTTGCATGCCAGGGGTATGGTACGTGCCGCCCTTGGTGGTCTGAACCTAAACTTGGATGATGTGTGCTGATACGGGCATCTTTGGGCACTGCTGGCAGTACCTTATGGTCGACATGGTCACAAATCATATGGCGTACCGGGGATGCGGATCATGTGTTGACTACAGTCTCCTGAAGCCCTTTTCCTCGGTGGGTTTTATGAAAACAAGTCTGAAGACACGGGAACGTAGCTAATATCCGAACAGTCGGCCTACTTTCACCCGTTCTGCTTCATCGATTACGACAACCAGACCTCCGTTGAAAAGTAGATACACCTTTTATTAGCCTGGCCTCTTTGTTGTTGGTTCATGAGCTGGTGGGTCGGCTAACCTCGAGGCGCAGTTGTTGGCAAGGAAGCAACACAGTCAGGTTCGTTATAAAAATTACGACCGGAAACGTACCCCCCATGTCGCTGATTTGTATAGCCTGCCAGATCTCCGCACAGAGAAGTAGCAAAACCCTTCATTGTCCCAGGATTCAGCTAATATGTGCTGCAGCAGCGATGTAAGACGGATATGGAACGACTGGGTTTCCAACATGGTCTCGGCTTATTCTGTGTAAGCTTTCCCTGGGTCGAGGTTTGTGCAGAACAACCAACAAGGTGTGACACGATAGCGACGGAATCCGGATGGATAGCGCGAAGCACGTCGAGCCGTCATTCTGGGCCGGCTTTCGACAGGCTGCTGGTGTGTATATCCTCGGTGAGGTCTACAACGGTGACCCGGAATATGTGATGCCATATCAACAATATCTTGACGGTCTGTTGGACTACCCAAGGTACCGAACCTGGACACGGAGCTTTTACGGCTAGACGTTGAGATGCTGATAGATTGCGGGCTGTAGCTACTATTGGATACTCCAAGCCTTTGGGTCAACGACGGGCAGCATCAGCCAACTCGTCGATGGCATCAATACAATGAAGAATGGTGGTAAAGTTTATGTACGTTTCAATTCTGTGGCGGCGGTGCTCACATACGTTTTAGCACAGGACACGAGTTTATACGGCTCATTTATCGAGAACCACGACATCGAGCGGTTCCCTCACACTACGAGTGACATGGTGAGATACTCCCCCGGGTGACTCCTCGATTACTGGCTGACCTCTATTCTCTGCCAACAGGCTCTGGTCAAGAATGTGAGACTCGCACCAGGAACCATTATATCCCCAGAGCACGGGTAACAAACGAGCCACTGGTACTAATACGTAAATCAAACAGGCAATCGCTTTCACCATGCTGAAAGATGGTCCGACCCCTTACCTCTTCCCGGTCCCTGCTGCCCCGGACTCAACTAACCACCCCGCCAGGTATCCCTATCATATACCAAGGCCAAGAACAACACCTCGCCGGCGCCGGCGTTCCTTCTAACCGCGAAGCTCTCTGGCTGACAGGCTACCCTACAACCTCCGAGCTATACCTCTTCATCGCCGCCCTGAACCGCATCCGCACCTGGTCACTCACCCGGGATCCGCGCTACCTCTCGTACCGCGCCTACCCTGTGTATTCTGACTCACGGACCGTTGTCATGCGCAAGGGGTTTCCTCAGAACCAGACGGTCGGGGTATTCACCAACGTAGGAGCGTCGGGGATGACCGTGAACATGACGCTGACCTCAGCAATGACGGGCTTCGTCGCCGGCGAGGCAGTGGTGGACGTGCTCAGCTGCGCGGAAGTGGTATATGCGAACTCTGCTGGGGATGTGACCGTATCGACAACCGGCGGGATGCCAAGAGTGTTGTGTCCCCTGGCCGGGCTGCCCGGGAGTGGTATCTGTCCCGGTCTGACGGTGCCGGAGAGCATTACTAGCTCGTCTTCGTATGTGCCACCGACAACCTCAGCACCGATATCGACGATACGTGTCCCTAGCTCAGCTTCCACAGGTAACTATATCATATTCCCACACACCTTTCACCTGCTGTCTACCCGGGAGAGCCCAAATACCCTACCACTAACACCGGCTTCCTCAGCACCGTCATCATGCTCTGCCACAGCGGTACCCATCACTTTCCAGGTCCTCGCCCCTACCGTGTTCGGTGATACAATCAAGCTGTAGGTAGCTCACGCCCCGGCTGGCCCAGAGACTAACACCTACGAGTGTCGGGAACACCTCTGCCCTCGGGAGCTGGGACGCTGGCGAGGCCATCGCACTGAGCGCATCCCAATATACTACCTCCAATCCCCTCTGGTGGGTGGCTGTAGCCCTGGTTCCCGCCAGTGCCGTCCAGTACAAGTTCATAAAAGTGAGCAACACAGGACTGGTGACATGGGAGTCCAATCCCAATCGCGTCTTTGCACCCCCCTGTACTGCTACGGTGGTGTCTGGCACATGGCGGTGATCACTGTCGAGCTTTCACATGGGCAAGGGCAGCTAGCTGTACAATGGTAGAAATACAAGCCCGTGTACTATTACACCCTGTACCGTCCCCGAATTATTTCGTGACGGCGACACCCTCATCAAGCCACCCCGGGAGACTTTTTCACCCACGATCAACAGAACAAAAACAAGACCAACCGGGATCCATGGGTGTTTATGCTACAATCGGCCGTCTACTCTATAGTGTATACATATGGAATACAGGCGAGAAAAACCGGGAGAATAGCGGCGCGTCTGCCTCTAGCCTCATGGGAACCGGGGATCATACCCTTCATGGTATGCGGGTGCTTGGTGGCCGACCGGCGGCTCAAAGTCTGGCCTCCTGCGCACAGGTGGCTCTCGAGAGGCAAACTCGCCTGCTGAGCCTGCCGAGTAGTACTCGTCCTGTTCGGGATACACATCTGCTCGGTGTGCTTCCAAGTCCTGCCTGGGGGGCCCTCTAGGGTGAAGGCCGCGTCGAACTGGTCGCCGTATGAAGTACTCTCCTTGTTCATCAATAATCTGGACGATCTCATATGCCTCCATAGGCGGTCCATCGATGGCTGGCCGCGCATGAGATGGGCTCCTTTCCCGGTAATAATATGGCGCTTGACGTTGCTCGGATCTATAGTCTCCGCCGCGGAGGAGAGGACGGTTGTATCCATCGTCCTCCCCCCGTCGATGCATCTCTCTGGGGATACCGAATTCCTGTTGGTAAAAGCCATGTGGTGATTGTCTTTCGGCCCGCTCCTGCCCTGAATGATAAAGTGGCTCTATGTGGCGAGCAGTAGGACTCTGTCCGTCCCTGGGCAGATATTGGCGCTCATACCGTACCCGGTCTGGACCATTTTCCACTTTGGAATACTGTCTCGAGCCAACCATTTCTGCTGTGGTACCGGTTCTACTATCCTCGTGATTTCGTCTACCACCAACAGTGGCGTGGGATTGCCCGCCTTCCTCCAAATGCCGCTCTAGGGCCCCTAGAAGGCTAGGCTCTTCCTGTATAGACGCCGGCTTTCGAGGCGCTGGTTGCTGAAACGTCTGTTGGCTATCGTCGGAAAATTGGATCAAGTGGCCCGCGTGTGGCGTGCTCCCGGTTCCAGACCGATCCCACCCGCCTGGTGAAGAAGACGTGCGCGTGCCTTCGCGGTCTGTTGGCCACATCGCTCGGACCCTCTGGAGTTCTCGATGAGTCTCCGTTTCAGCTCTTTCAACATCGCGAAACGTGGATCTCTGGCGCTGCTCTTCCCATTCCTGCTGGGATTGGCTTTGATACTTCCCAGTTGCTTCGAATTCTGGTCCGTCATTATCTCTCGTCTGACGATGATGTTCCTTCATGTAGTTTCCATTTTGATGCAGCTGTGGTGAATCGCGGTAAATGCGCGGTTGTTGGCCTTCGGGCGAAATCCGGCTAGTCCCGTTATGCTGTGATAATACCTCTTTGGGCGTTCTGGAGATGGTAGAAACTGCCCGTGCGTGGTTGTCGTTAGGCTTGGCTTCTGCATACGAGTTAGACCCACGTGCCCGTAGGGACTCTATTTCTTGACGTGGCTGCTTTGGAGGATAATGGTTGCTAGAAGAGTGAGAGGCCGTCGGTTCATCATATGCTGCAAGTAATTCTGCGCCCCGGTCCTCGAGCGTCGCCCTCTTGTTCGGTTGTGAACGGTCTTGCCGTGAATAGTTCTCTTCAAGATCATGCCGGAGGGGCGGTGCGACTGGCATCTGTGAATGGCGTGTGCTGGTGGATGACACGATTGGCGGCTCGAAGATTCCAGGCAGTGCGTCCTTCAACAAGGACTTTTGATACTCGCTGATAGAAGGACGCAGTTGGAGCGTTTGGTCTTCATCCCCAAGCATCACCATATCCACAGTCCAATCTAACGGAGAGCTACCGCGACTCTGCATTGGAACGACATGTTTGGCCTGGAAGTGGTTGGAAAGCTGAGGGACCGAGAAGGTTTTCTTATCCTGTTCGACGGCCACCCCATTCCCTGGCACAAGATGGCAGGCTTTGCAAACGAGGCCGTTGACGTTGCGAACAGGACGCATGTCTCTGTGGTGTGCCAGGCCTTCGATGAACAGTGCCAGCGGAGGTATTTCGTGGAACCTGCCCCTGTATCTTTTCGCAACATGATGGATCGTGACGAAGAGCCTTGTGCTGCCGTGTAAATCCTTTATATTACCCAGCACTTGCCATACCTCGCGGGAATTCTTGGCTATGTCCTCCATTTTCAGGTTGTGGGTTTGAGCGTGATGCGGAGGCGGTGCCGGTGTGTATGGACTTTGCGTGGTATGAGGAAAGGGTTCGTGAACTGGTGCATGGATCGGAGCGTACGCAGGGCCGGGTTCGATATTACCGGTCGGATATGGTCCGGGGGGTGGGGGATAGGGGGCATACGGCGCTGGTGAGTGCGTGGCATACGGAAGCGGCTGACCGAAGTTTGGGGCTGAAAATGGGGGATACGTAGATGGCTGGTGATACGGCAGAGCTGGCGCCTGGGAGTGATACGGATCGGTAAAGGGAGGTGGCGCGAAGATCGGCGGGGGTGGGTACGGGGGAAGAGGCGCTGGTCCCGGCGAAAAACTGTAGCTGTAACCTCCGGAGGGGACCATCATACTGGAAGCAAAAGGGGGAGGAGGTTGACCCTGTAAACTCGGCCTCGCAACGCGGGGGTTGGCGCTGAATGGAGGCTTTGCCGGCCATTCGGCTCTCCAATGCACAACGATGCTGCCGAGGCTAAGTGACGTCGTATGCTTCGCCGCGTAATGCTGGATAACACCCTCGAAGCCAAAAACCTTGGTGTTGCCCTCGCAAGCACTGCAGTAAAAGAGCTCCTTGCGGAAGGGTTCAGTATGAGGCTTGACCTTGATGTCAAAAATCCACTTCATGTTCTCCAACGTCAGCTTCTGAGTGAAGGGACCTCCAGGCGGGTCGACTGCGGGCTGTTGACCGGAATTTCGCGCGACCATCGCATCTCTTGCGACGTGGGCGTAAAAATGGGAGCGGACGTAGATGAGCACATCGACAGCAAATTTACCGCAGAGCTCCTTTGTTACCTTGTTCCCTCCACCCCAGGCATCGTTGATAATGTCATCGGCATAGCCAGCGATTCTGCTTCGCAATGGTGCCTGAACAATCTCCCAGTCTTTGTCGACAAGTTCTCGGGCCTCCTTGGTAGTCGCCAGGGTCGCCTCAAGAGCATGGTGGTTACTCAGCTCCGGAACAGGGTTGGTCTTGGGGGCGGTCTCTTCCTCGCGCAGTTCGGCTTCCACCCGTTGGGCTAGAAGTCGCGGCTTGAGAACATCCCAGCCATTATCGTCTAATGGCGCAACAATCTGGAGTGCGGCCTGGAATGAAGGCATATGTCGAAGGATATTCGCTAGCAATGGTGGGTCTAATTCCAAAGCTCGTCGTTCGATTTCCGATTTCCTCGCGGCTTTCAGTCGAGCTAACTCCTCTGGGGATCGATCTGGACGCCCGTGGGGGGTTGGAGGCGGCGGGAGACGTGGAAGGGATGGCAGTGACTGTACGGATGGTTTCGTCCCAGCCGAGACAGCGGCGGTGGCGGTGGAAGTTTTATTGATAGGATTGAGTGGTTGTCGAGAGCACAGGCTCGTGTAGCCCGGGTAGAGTTCCGATACCATCTTCGCAACACCCCCTGAGCTGTCCCATTTCTCCCACTTGGATGCTTGCTGGCGAAGATCTCTTCCCCGATTTTCCAGCCCCTTGAGCCACTCATCAACAGTTCCGGTGCCCATATTCCGGACCGTCGCGAACTCTTGCTCCAAGAGTTTAACATCGGTTAGGGAAAAAAGTTTGGTAGTTTGCTGATTTTGAGGGAGCTGTTCTAGTTCCGCCGCCGGGACGATGTGCAGCTCTCTTGTCAGGTGCACAAACGGGAGAGCAGTGAGCACTGCTGACGGGAGTGACGGTGATACCAAAAGATCTAGTTCCTACCACGAGTTAGATTGAGAACCGGCTCTTTGGGTTTCAACCATACCTTGACGGACTTCTTCAGAAGACATGGAGCGCAGATACGCATGGCAAATGCCCAGATGACAGCTACCCCGTCAACACCGGGCTTCGGGCCAGGTGAAATTTGTGTTGATTGTGGTGGTAGCTTTTGGCAGTTTTGACACCTAGAAGAGCATGCCAGCCGCCACATGTCGATCTCGGGTTGTGACCGCAGGGGTGTGGGCATCTGAGGCCAGAAAAGCCTTCTCGAAGCACGCCAGATAGCGTTGGGCTCCAAGGATGCCACAGCACAGTTCGGGATCGAACTAGGAACCTTTCTAACAAAATTTGATGATGGGTCGAGATATAGGTTGAATAGTTTGTTGACGAGCAACAAATTGCCCAGCGCCTTGGGAGGGCAGAAAGTGAAGACACGATGCCATACCTCAGGGGGCAGGAGGGATTTATCGAGGCATATCCGGACTCGAGGAGGGTGGCTCTCACCTGCGGTCAGCTTGATCCTCTTTGAGCCTTCTTCGGACCATGGGTCATTATGTGACTCGTCATCAGTCTCCTCTGGTTTGCGCTTCCGGTGTGCCTGGGTGTCTTGTGCTGGCGCCATAGCACGGTGAGATGCTTCCGGAAGAGCGTCTGCTGTTCCCGCCTGGCTTTCCATCTTGTGGTCCGGTGTCGTGGCACAGTCCTGCTCAGGGTCCAAAGACGAAACTGCTGACCCTCCTGGGCCGACCTCGTCCCCAGTCGAAGCCATGACTGGGACCGGTCATGCAATCCAGCACCGTCTCTCACAGCCCCGGTCTCCTGGTGCAAGAAAGGCAGAAAGTGATCATGGGGGCGTGCCAGCAATGGCAGCTGCTGGTGGCAAAGAAAAAAAAGGTAAAGGCAGTAACACTTGTCAGACGAAGGAAAGAAACGGACAATGGCCGTGGTGGTCCAAGTCCCTTCCGAGATACGAAAGCTTCCCCAAACACCACGCAGGCCGTAGGAGCAGTTAGAAGCTCCTACCGACTGACATTAAGGTGTTTCGGCTCGATGCGACATCCGGCTGCGGACAAGGCGGTCTTGGTTATCGGCGAAGAAGCAACGGACGATCGGATGGATATGACAGACGAGCGGGCTTGGAGACCTGGTGAGGGAGAGAGCGAGAGCGAAAACCCGAGCGCGACAATTAAAGAGGGTAGACCTGGTTTGGGTGAGAAACTCGATAATTTGAAGGAAAGCAACAGTTGAAGTCTCGCCAGCGGAGCGTTGGTTCATGGTCTGTGCCACGCGTCGAGGGGGGATTAGATAAGCGGGTCCGCTGCAGTGGGGCCTGCACATGCTTGACTTGCTGTGCCTGCCATCCGAATTCCTGACAAACACCACCCACACGTCACCGACTACATCAAGAACTATTTGGGATCACTGGACAAGGGTGCTTAGATATCTCGCCCGAAGAGAGACACGTAGAACACAATCTATGTACACGTTACAGCTTGTTGCTGTCTTTGCGCCCCTTCTTGCATCCGCGAAAGCAGCCCCTCGTCTAAATGAACATACAAAAGCCAAAGCAAAACACCAGCATACAAGACCGTCTTCTGCCAGCCTCCATCGCAAACCATTATCTCATACAGCCCTACCCGTAGACAAACTGTGTGTTGCGTGAGCCAACGGGGGGTAGCCACCTATATGACCTCACCAATGATCTTGGCCGCCTCGCGATACGTCTGGAGCAGTTTCTCGCACTTCTCGCGCTCTTTCTTGACTCCGTCATCCTCGTACAGCAGTTCCTCGAAGAGGGTCTCCTTGTACAATTCACTGACAAGGCGATTCTGTACCACGTCCTTGCAGTGGTTGACCAAGAGGTGCATGATGGCCTTGGGGACCTGATCGGCGATGCTCTCCCGTACGATATTGAAATATGAGCTGATGAGAGCCCGGATCAGTTCCGTCTCCATCGCTTCCCTGTCGGTCATGGCAGGTTCGCCGCCGTTGCCCTGCGGGGTCAATATTAGCATCTGGACGTGGGTTTGGCTCGCAAGAACACTTACAAAGTCGACACCCTTCGGCGCTTTCAGGAAATCAATCTCGTCATCTGCCCGTATAGTCTGGACCGGAGATCGGAGTGCTTTCTCTTCTGGGCGCCGCATGCTCTGGCTGAATGTTGGCTCGGAAGCCTGGCTCACATGGCGGCCCATGTTGACATTGTGCGGAGCGGCTCCCGGCACGATCGCCCCATCCTTTCCAAAGAAATAGTTCAGGAACGAGTCCTTGGCACTACCCAGAGCCTGTCCGTTCAGTCGCGAAGGCGAAGCTGAGCGACCACCATTCAAGGCAGCTGCTATGCCGCCCGCCCCACCATCGCGGACAGCTGGGGAAAGACTCCGCGCGCCTTTTGTGGCTGCCTTTCGGATAGCAATTGAATCAGGCTTCTCCGTGACGGCGCCTTCCTCGTCTTCTTCCACCGGTGTGTCCGTACCGTTGGCCCCTAGTTCCTTTAGCCGCCTCCGTTCCCGGCGCTCCCGTTCCTCCTGTATCATACGCTTCCTCTCTCTCTCCTGCTTGTTACTGACAACGTGGCTCATCGCGGCCGCTGCGCCGAGGAAGTTGGGATGGTTCGTATTGATATACGCTCGTTGGATGGATATGAGGGATTCTACGTAGGTAGAAGCGGGGCCCAGCCGTTCTCGAAGTAGATCCGAGACAACCTCGATCAACTTGGCTTGGAGTCTTGGGAACCGTGAGAGCTCGGTTGACCCGCAGGTATGGCAGATTTTGATGAGTTCCTCGTACACCAACTCCACACACCGCTGGCTGGGGATCTCGAGCAGCTTGATCTGAGGCTTCACAAGCAAATCAAACGCCATCTCGGGTACGAATAGGCTAGGACGAGGGCCCGTGGAGTTGCGAATTGCCGTTCGGATATCCAGAGCCGAGAGGTTCGAGGTGGGATCGATGGATTCAAGCGAGCTGCCAAAGACGGAATTGAAGATGTAATAAATGCGAGCGCCGCCACACAGTTCTTTGGTTGAGATTTCTGTCGAAGTTCCGTCAATGGACGAGATGAAGGACGTCGCAAACCGGGTCATTAATTGAAGGATGAGCGAGCCCCGATGCTCCTTGCCGCTAAAGTGCATGTCGCCATAACTGGCAAGTTCTTGCTGAGTTTGGCCCATGAGTGTGTTAAGCCTGGCCTTGATATCTGGAAGCCGGTCGCGGATATGGGCCATAAGGGTGGTGTTCAACGTCCTGGCCAGAAAGTGGGTGCCACACCGTGACGCGATGTTCCGATAAGCAGGGTGGTGCCTGAAGAATTCGGATTCTGACTTCAGAGCCTCCTCCATGGGTTTGTTCCCCTGGATGTCTTGCTGTGACCGGTTGACCACACCAATCCAACCCAGTTTGAGGGGGTAGACCCGCCCCGACAGAATATCAAGGGCGTTGGTGCCGTGGTCCATCAAATCCACCTTTGTGAGGACACCAATCGTTCTTCGTCCAAGGGGATCGACATGGCGAGCAAGCTTGAGAGCCTCCGAGTTGACAATGTCAACATTCGCCGGCGAGACGGCAAGGATGATGCTGTTCGGCTTCGCGATGTATTCGGAGATCAGGTTTCGCGTCTGCTTCTCGATATCTGTAGGTTGGTCGCCGATGGGAACCTGTAAACCAGTGGTGAGCGTGGCGCACGGCCAAACGGACCTTGTGCGGCAATAAGTGACCAACCTTGGTGAGCCCTGGCAAGTCAACTAGCGTTAGGTTCAGTACATGCGGAGAGAAGATCTTTAGGTTGATAGGTTGCCGGTTGATTCCCTTGTTGTTTCCGGCAATTCTCGCCGTCTCGTTCTCAATTTCGCGCTTGACATCGCCAAAGTCGTTGAACCTTCGGTTGGGAATGTGGTGGAACTCGGCCCACTCGTTGCGCGCAGCTTCCGTCGGGTTTCTATAGCTGCTAACGCGACCGGCATCTTCGGCATCATCGTCGGGGACGTTAATCAGCTGGAGGATGAGAGGCCGCCTCGTCACGATGCCGCTGCCGCGGGGCAGAAAATCCCGGCCAACAATATTCTCAAGCACTGACGACTTGCCCGCCGACTGGGAGCCGACGACGACCTAGACAATGGCATGTAAGTCGGGAAGGTCTAGGTCGTCGATGATGGTATAAAGGGTGGAAAGCCTACGATTTGCGGTAGATCTAGAGAATCGTTCCCGATTGTGTTAAAGACCAGGTCTTGCAACTTGTTGACGGTCGCCAAGAGGTCATCGCCCAGGGCAGCCATTGCGGCGATGTTGCAGAGCGATAGCCCGGTACCGCGTCGATATACGATCTTAGAGGTTCAGACAAGGAGGATATCGAGTTTCGGGGACGTCGTCGTGACGGTGGCGGGCTTGAAATCGGCAGAAACAGGGAGGGGCGCGAAGGCGTCAGAAGCAAACAGCCGAGGCCTGCTCGAAGCCAAGGTCAAGAAAGCTAATGACGAAGAACACGAAGCGAGATGTTTGTGCCGGGCTCGAGGAGAGCAAGGAGAGTTGAGAAGCAGAAACGCGGGGCAGATCTTCCATTCAGATCGTGCTTGCGCATGCCAACAAAAATCTCAACGGGTCAATATGGACTTGGCCGTGAGCGAGGATTTGCCGTGGAGACAAATGGCCGGGAACATGGGTCGCGCATCGACCAAATTTCAGCAGCGTCATGCAGCCCAAACCGGTCGCTCCCCAGCGCGTCAAAGCTTGGTCCACCCGAAAAACGCGGCGAGACTTCGTTGTCGCCTTAGGCTGCAACTTTGACTTGGCAGCCAACGAGAAAACGGCATGACAAGACCAATGAGCTCCCTCACCCGATTAACTAGGAGCTCTCAACATTCGACAGCAGAACAGGCCAAGATAGCCATTTTTATACCGACCCTCCCCGTCACCATTTTACACGGCCCTAGAACGGAGTACTGGTGTCTGCCGCTGTGAAGAGCAGGCATTGAGCGTTCACCCGCATATCCCGGTGTCTCAAATCCGAATCCAAGAAGACCCGCGGCAGAGTTATCGAATACATCGACAACGCTGAACGGTATCCCTCAGCTCTAGGGTGAAATGAGCACATTCGGGAGCCCGGGGCCGCTGCCCAGCACGAAACCTGTTCCGTAAGGACTTTACTCGCTGGAAATCACCTTCTCAATCACTGACAAGCGGCTCTGCTTGCTGAAGACCCCAAAGAGGAAGCTTCCCGCTGGACCACGATGGTGAGACCCAGAGTCCGGCGCTAAGTTCCGGGGAACATAACTAACGCAGGGCCAGGCGAATGCAAGGACGTCATGATGAGCTACCTTGCATGCATAAAAAAGGTCAAGGGAGTCAATGAGGACCAATGTCGAAATCTGGCCAAATCGTACCTGACCTGCCGGATGGAACGGTGCGTCGTGCTTGGCTTGTTTCTCAAGTCCACAGTTGCGCCGGAGCTAACCTGTGGCCAGTAATTTGATGGCGAGGGACGAGCTTAAAAATCTGGGGTTTGACGAAGAAACCAAAAAGCCGCCGCCTTCCGACAGGGAGAAAGAGAAAGGCGTTAAAGGAGAGCTTCAATGGTAGTTGGATGGGGGAATGTCGATTCCAGCACGGGGAGGAATCCCCTGACCCCACGCTCCCCGAGTGCGGGGATTGTTGGTTGGCCGGGGTTGAGAAGCATGCCGAGGCGCGGAGTCTCCGATGTATTTCCAGGCCGCCCACGCCGGGGCCTCGGTTTCGGCCGGGCCTAGACTGGGAATTTCAACCTCTTGCGTCGGGATCCCCTCAATCACTATTTGTTCGAATGCCTAGCCAAGTTGGAACTGGCTAAGCAAACCGAAAACAATGCGACAAGCTGTTCGGTCACAGTTCACTGCTCAACGAGCACCCTGGGCGTTGCATCGCCGCCCGTTTTCCACGTCTTATACACGGTCTGGCTACGCTGACACGCTCCGCAACCTCCGGATCGGAAGCCATACCCGGGTGATATTTCAGGGATTTACGGGCAAGCAAGTCAGTCTTTGTGAAATGTCGAGACCGGTGCCGGATGGTACGCTGATTCGAGACAAAGGCTACGGCCAATGCAAGGGATTCGTTGGCATGGGGAACCAAGATCGTGGGCGGTGTCACGCCTGGGAGATCCGGAGAGCAGCACCTTGGGCTCCCAGTACTGCCAACTGTTCGCCAGGTTTGATACCGATCTTGGCCTTGGGAGAAACTGCAAAAGACTTACGACTCGGCAGGCTGTGGAGCAGCTTAAGCCTGATGCCACTGCCATCTATGTGGCTGCACATCAAGCTGCCGCTGCCATCGAGGAAGCGATTGAGGCCGAGGTGCCTTTAGTAGTCGCCGTTGCCGAGCATATTCCCCTACATGATATGCTGCGGGTAAGACATAGCGGACTACTCTTGGCCGTACAGGTTGTTGACATTTGAAGATTCATTCCATTCTCAAGACGCAATCTAAATCTAGGCTGGTCGGTCCAAATTCGCCGGGCATCATCTCCGCTGTTGGAAAATGCCGGATAGGTTTGTTGCTCTGCCGCCACTAGCATGCTCTGGCTTCTGAAATTTGAATACTTAGGGTTCCAACCGCTGCCGTGCTTCAGCCCGGGACGCGTAGCCATCATTGCCAAATCAGGGACGCTGAGCTACGAGAGTTGGTATACCTTTCCCTTGGCCAGTCTTCTTTGCGCTGACAGTACAAAGCGGTTGCTTCGACTACGAGAGCTGGACTCGGGCAGAGTCTATGTATCGGGATAGGGGGCGACATCCTTCCCGGCACCGATTTCTGCGAAGCTCTGGCTGCCGTGGAACATGACCCGGACACGGACGCCATTGCTTTGATTGGCGAAATCGGAGGCATCGCTGAAATGGAGGCTGCTTCGTGGATACGAGAGTACCGCTCTCGAGCGGTATCTCCCAAGTGAGAATCAACTTTTTCCCGCTGTGTTGTACATCGGGCTCACGTTCAACAGACCAATTGTTGGACTCATCGCAGGCATTCATGAGGTCCCTGGGCGCGTCATGGGCCATGCTGGGGCTTTCACTGCTCTTGATGAGCCAGATGCGAAGGCAAAGATCACTGCCCTTGTCAATGCAGGCGTAACTATGGTTCACCATCCTTCTGATATTGGTGAAGTCCTGAGAGAGAAGCTACAGGGTGGGAGTTCTAGCAGGCAGGGAATTCTCTCTGGCCTCGGCTTTGGCTCACAACGCCGTCAAATGTCTACAGTATCGAGGAGGCACAGAACCAGTGCTCAGCGGGCCGTGCCGCAACAGAAGCGCCATCTTTACTTGTCCACAGCGCAGTCTGTTGGGCTTCTCATCGAGACAGACCGCACTATCCGCAGCGGCTCCCCAGCGGCGACAGCCAACTCGCAGTATCTTGTTGGTGTCGGCATCGACCGCTCGTCGCGTATGCCCTGCATTATCGCGGGTCACCCTCTCGATGTCCTCTCAGAAGGTCATCTGAAGCGCTT
Source organism: Echria macrotheca (assembly GCA_030411725.1). Classification (NCBI taxonomy): domain Eukaryota; kingdom Fungi; phylum Ascomycota; class Sordariomycetes; order Sordariales; family Schizotheciaceae; genus Echria; species Echria macrotheca. The sequence goes on along the minus strand of MU839830.1, from coordinate 785,626 downwards.
CCCCTTCGACTTCCAACGTGGTCCTGTCGACATCCCTGCCGAGCAAATCGCGAGCCATTTAGGCCTCAGAAATCAGCAGACCGCCATCGACTCACTCAGCCGAATAATAAAGAGCCTAGTGACCATTTTCTACGAGAAGGAGGCGTTCCTGCTGATCAGCCATCTCATGGAAACCGACAAATCCCTAACCGTCGTGTCAGCACGGTTCGGCTTCGATGATGCCGCATTCCGCATCGCCGGTCGGCACCAGCAGCTCCATGAGATGCGCGACGCCGCCGCCGAGGACCCATCCGAGCTCGAGGCCGAGCAGAGCGGCATCGTCTATCTCAAGCTCGCGGGCGATGACGCAACCGTAGGCACACTCGTCAACGGGGCCGGTTTGGCTATGAACACGGTCGACGCGCTTGCCCGCCTCGGCGGCCGGGCGGCCAATTTCCTGGATACGGGCGGCAAGGCGACCAGCGAGACGGTCAAGAAGAGCTTCGAGGTCATACTGCGGGATGAGCGGGTGCGAGTTGTCTTTGTCAACATCTTCGGGGGGCTCACGCTCGGCGATATGATTGCGCGCGGTATCATTCTGGCCTTTGAGGAGCTGTCGCTGACCGTTCCTGTTGTGGTACGAATCAGGGGTACCAATGAGAGGGAGGGACAGCAGCTCATCGCCAGGAGCGGATTGCCCCTATTTGCCTTTGATAGCTTTGATGAAGCGGCTGCCAAAGCGATCGAGCTTTCTCGGCGATAGGATTTGGGAACGTCGACGTCTTGTCGTGCAGCACGTTACCATCGGTATTACACTGACCATATGCAGACTCTTACAAAACAGGTTGGCCCGCCCTCTTCATACATAAACAACCCTGCGCATAGTCATCTAGTCCGTAGAGAGGCCATTTCAATTATATTCTAAGCTTTCCCTTTACACATGTTTCACTGCGAACAATCCAGCCATGTAGGTGCGCAACGGCATCCGTCCATTTTTCGGTCTCCGTTGTATCTGCTCTTCCAGCCCGGCTGTTCGGTCCTGGTCGAAACCAAGCGCGTTCATCTGGTCGAGTTTCCAACTTCGTAGCAACCAGACTGGTTCAGAGAAGTTAGCACGAACATGGGAGTGGTGGGTATGGCATGTCCTAGAGGAGACTTACGAAACATGAATGCCCCGATGTACAGGAATCCCGTGAGCAGTTGGGCATGCAGGCTGTCGAGGTTAGATTGACTCTCTTAGCAAGTGCGAAGGCCAAGGCAGGGGGCAGTATCCACATACTATCCATTCACACCAGGTGTCCTCAGAGTTAATCCAATCACCTCGGCACTAGAGAGGCAAGCGGTGGTTAGCACGGCTCAAGACAGTCGCTCTGGTATATGGGAGCACGGTCCCGGCGACTTACAAAGTAGCCGGCAGAACCAAAACCAGCCAGTATATCGAAAGCGCTACCCATGGCTATTAGAATTGCACTGTATGCCGTCGGTGGCCCGAAATAGGGTGGTTCGCCATACCAGAAGGAAGCAGCTGCAAACCAACAACCTCGGCTCCGACAGGAGCAACGCAAGGCCAGATACAGCCTGCAAATAAGCCGAAGATGGAATAGACAATGAGACCGGCATACGACCTGCCAGCAAATATCCACAGGGACAGTGCCGCAATGCCTGCTATTAGGGTGCTGAGCCCGGCAACGTTGAATCTGCCGAATTTGTCGCTGTAGAGGCCGATGAGAGGTCTACCAATGCCTTGCGATACTGTGGGAGAGTCAGGTATTGAGCAACCGTGGGAGCGTGGAACGGACAACATACAGTTGAATATTGCTGAGACGATGGATCCCTGCTCGGCCGTAAAACCAACGGTCAGGGCATAATCAGTAATGGAGAAGACGACAATGGTATAGCTGATGATGCAACAAAAACCCCAGCCAACAAATAGCCAGAACTCGGGCTGCTTGAACAGCGCAAGGTGGAAAGCCACGTGGACGGAGCCGACTGCCTTGTTCCTGTCTCGGAGAACGAGACTACACGCGCCGTTGACAACGAAGGCTATCACGGCGAGTATCCGGAAGGCCCATTCGAGGCCGAGGTTGGAGATCATGGCATTGGTCGAGAGGGCGTATATCAACCCACCAAAGCCGGAGCCGCCCGCGGAGATGGCATTCGCGAATGAGCGCCTCTTGGTAAACCATTGTGGGACCACCCCCACGGTCGAAGTAAAGCAGAAGCCCAGGCCTATCCCGAAACATACTGTAAAGTAGATATGTGAGCGGACCTGCGTAAGTGCAGCAACTGTGTCTCGGGAACAGCTCCCGAGACACATGGCTTGGCAGATTTGGCTTTCGACTTACCACCCTGACTAAGAATTAGTTGCCATATTTGTGTAGAGAACGACGCTCCAATAAACGAAATACTAAGCCAGTCAGTCGACGTCAAGGCTTCCAACACGCAGGGGCGACCCACGCTTCAAGAACGACCCCTATTCTCAACGTTGGGTTCGTTCCAAACCTCCCAATGCATGCGGTAACGAGAGGAGACACCAACAGAGCTAAGTAATCGTTAGCGAGCTACACAAGAGCTCCTGACCATGATTGCCAACCCGTTGACATGGATAGCCCTCCGACGAAAGCGAAGGCAATCGGCGACGCCCCATTAATAATACCGGCTCGCAAGTAATATGCGAGGAAAACGGCGTAAGACTATTATTATAACTGCGGTTAGACAGGATCACAACATGGGTATAAAAGTTGCCGTGGGTTCACGGGTTGACTTACCGAGTTCATTCCCCATGTGCTACCCGATCAATGTGGTCAGCTTGCGTGTTACAGGATATAGTTCATGTACGACGGTATGTTCATGATACCGCCCAACGGTCTTCTGGAAGACAAGAAGAAGCTAGTGGACGTACTGAGCATTGATGACAGCGACCGCAGCAACAACAACCCTATAAGTTGAATGTCAGAACTATCACGACACAAGGTCTTGGTCCTGTCCGGCCCGCCAGAATAAGTGGCGCCGGGGGGCAGCATACCAGCCATATCCACCTTCCTTGAACTCGGCGGCTTCTGTGGAGTCACTCTCCACGGGGCTATCGACAACGTCTTCCTTGTTGTCGGGATCTTGAGCAGCGAGACTCTCGGTAGGAGTTGATTCTTCCAAGGCAGTGTTCTGGTTCTTGCTTCGCCAACTCTGGCCTGGCTGGCCCGGCTGGAGCGCCATTGTGACACCGGCACCCCGTTTCGATTTCCTAGGTTGGTGGCAATGTCGAGCTCGGTAGATTTCAACGCGGCCAGGACGGAGCAGTCACAACCAACAACAAGCCTTGGCAACCTCGGTCGACAGGCGTGGGAAACAACGACTGAGTAGCTGACGGAGGAAAGCCCATGATATTATTAAGTTCGGCCTAGAAAACCTCACCCCTACACTGACGCGAGCATGCTATCCGCTGGGCGTAGAGAGCTCCCCGCTCGTCGGATCCTCGCCTGCATCGGCATCCAAAAGCGGAGCCGACTCTACCGCAAAAGTTGGGGCCCACAGCCGATGGAAAGCCAGCTTCGGCCGGTCTGCCCAGCCCAGCGTCCCCGGCCGAGGTCCCGAGTAAGTAATCTGGAATACCATCACGTAATGTCCCATCGGCGTGGTCTTCAACGCCTGCTTCTTGATCAGTGGGAGGGGTTTACTTTTTCCTGTCCATTCCTGCCGGCCTGTGAACGGGTGTCGCCAGAAGCACGACGCCCTCCGGAGCGTCATCGGCAGTCGACCCAATGCCTTGGTTAGGGGCGGCTTGAGAGCGAACGCCTAGCTGCAACAGGAAGTCGTTCTCGCCGGGAATAACGAAAAACCGACTGTTGGTCAGCAGGTCACCTTTCCGCTGCAGAGTGACATGTTTGGCGACTGCGCTGTTGGCTCAACAGTCCTCAATCGGATTTTACTTTGTGAAAAAAAAAACCAGTAGGAAAAGACGGACAAGTACTCTGAACACGAGGTTGAATTTGCATCTCGAGAATTGCTTTGTTTGTGTACTCCTTGTGTCTCCGTGGTCGTTGACAATTCATTGTTTCGGCGTCTGTTTGACACCGGAGTGGACACAGACAGTACAGTAGTTACCTAATGGCGGTCAAAGTTGCAGCAGACGTGCGGCTCCTCCATTGCAGTGCCAGCACGGCTCACCGAACAGCTTTGCCTGGTGCTGGTGTCCCCTGTCTCGGGACGTCGGGTCCGTGCCTCCGGTTGCTTGGGGCCCACTCCAACATCGACTCTCAACTGGGCGCGGAGGACCCGCGTCTGCATGCACTCGATCCGTCGCTGGGGGAACCCCTTGTTTGTCTTGGTGCATGACCCAATCAAGGCGGTCGACGCTCTCGAAGGCTTCCGATGGCATCAAAACCAAGGACCCAAACCCGGCTTCGTTTGACTCACTTCTTCCTGGTCGCTGCCGCTCTCTTCCTCTGCCTGGCAACGTCGTGGCGGCCGTCTCTCAGCATGATAAACAGTTAACTAGGTTTCATATTAAAGCATTAGTTCTCCCGCGCCGCTGTCTCGAACCGTCATTCCCACCCGCACGCCAGTCCCTCGACACTGCATCCACACCTGAGAGTCAGCAAGCACTACTGGACACGCGCTGCTCCCCGCAGCCATGTTCACCCGCAGCAAATCCAAGGAGCCCAGCTCCACGCGCAAAGTCACGCCCCCGTCTCCATCGTACATGACGAATGAGCAATTCGGTACTGTCGCATACCTCGTCGTGAATTGCCCGGCCGTGCTAATGGGTTGCCAGCCGCATATCTAGCAGAGTTGCGCAACACACGTATCAATCGCCCCGGAGGCGCCCGTCCCCAGCCAGCTCCGCGACGAGATGCCGCTGGATTGCCAGTCAGCGCCCGATCGTCTCTCGGGAGTCCAACCCAATCCGAAACTGCCTCTGTGAACCACCACCGCGCGCAGTCCGATGCCAGCAATGCACCGGTCTCTTCCGCCCGTCCATCCATGACCTCCAGCGTCTCCTCTCGTTACTCTACGATGACGCAAGGAAGAGACTACTATCCCGACAGGCCTGTCCAGCCGTTGAAGCCTTCCGAAGTTGTTCCGAGCGCCACCTACATTGAGCGCGGTCAGAGGTGGATGGAGAAGGAGGAGGCGTTCTCCCTCCGCCAAGCTATGGAAGACATGGACTTGAAAGAAAAGCCGGGGAAGAGAAATGTGCCCATCGTGGACGAACAAGACCCCGACGACAAGCGCATCTATGACGCGGCGCTCAACGAAGCTGCTGAGCTTGTCTGGAAACACCAACATCCTACAAAGGACCCGGAACCTGGCGCTCCGTACCGATACAGACCACATCTCCGGAAGAACAGCTATGCGCATGCCCGCACAGCAAGCGCAGGTATATATGGGGCAGATGTAGCGCCGACTGGGCTCGCCAGGGATCCCAGCATGCGTTCGGTATCGGGAAGCTCAACCGATAGCGACGGCGCGGCATCTACGCGTGGTCGTCCTTCTTTTGCTTCGTCTCGCCAAGCATCTGGCACCAAGGAAGCAGGCCGCGGAAGCCTGGATAGCCAGCCAAGCATGCCGTCGGGTCCTCGAAGTGCCAAGCCATACGGGTCGATCTCTGGACGCCCCTCCGCAACCCAAGGGGGCCGTCGCCGCAGCAGCCTTAAGAGGGACATAAGCGGCGAAGTCCAGAAGCCCTTCTCGGGTGACCAGATATGGGAGGAGCCCGATAGCTCGGCACCCCGGCGCCCCGAGGCGACAGACGCGGATGCTTCCGTGCAACCGTTGCAAACCAAGCCCAAGAACCCCTTGAACCGGGTTCAGTTTGCTCCTGAAGTGCCCGGCACGCCCGACACACCGCCCGCTGCCCCCCCAAAGGTGGTATCCAGATTTGAGATCCATCGGAATCCGGTAACCCAGACTCGCAACCCGCAATACACGACCAATAATGGCACGCAGGTCGCTGGTCCGCGCGATAATGTCCCTCGCAAGCACGGCATGGAGATACGAAGTGATGACATCAGGCAAGCCACAAGCATGAGGCTGAAAGACCGCAGCTCCAAGCTTCCTACACCGTCGGCTGTCAGCGACAACCCCGGTCGACCAATCGTAAGCTTTGACAGAAGTTGGAGGCCCCCAGAGGAGGCTACTGATACCGCGCCAGAAGAGTCAGGATTCGGGAGAGGTGGCAGACAGTCAACGCCCACCATCCCCAATCGAGTCAACGGGCAGCACCCGCAGCAGTCACAGCAGCAAGCGCAAGAGATCCCTGTTATCTCTATTACGAAGGATGCTCCGACCCCGGCAGCGTCCACGGCAGCGCCGCGCCAACGTGCATTGCCAACCCCGGCCACTGGCTCGGTAAATGGCCCGCCGGTCCCAAGTATTGCTGTATCCGATGCCCCGTCTCCCATCCCGACGATCGCTGTATCCGATTCATCCTCGTCCATCCCGACTATTGTCCTGCCGGGCGACGCCGATCATGGACCCGGCATTCCTGTCATCGTTACTCCTGAGCAGGGTGATACGAAGAGAGAGTCTCGGCCCCTTCCGACCCCACGTGCTGGAGCGCCCCGTGTCCGTCAGGCTGCGCGGCCGCATAGTCATTGGTCTCCGGACCCGAGGCCCATTGGCAGCCGGGCCACAGCGCGCTGCCATGAATGCGGACATTTCATCGAAGGAAGATTCGTCTCGCTCGCGGGCAGCAACGAGCGCTTCCATCCCCAGTGCTTCTCCTGCTACTCATGCGGGACATCTCTCGAGGCTCTCGAGATCTCACCCGAGCCTGACGCTCACAGGGCAGCCCGACTTGATCGGATTGCCCGTCGCGAGGCTGGGGAGATCCTACCCGAAGAGCCGGGCCAGACGATGGCAGAGGACGGCGACACTCGCCTGCGCTTCTACTGCCATCTCGACTGGCACGAGCTGTTCGCGCCGCGCTGCAAGCACTGTAAGACGCCCATCATGGGCGAGCACGTTGTCGCGCTCGGCGCCCACTGGCACTTTGGTCACTTTTTCTGTGCCGAGTGTGGCGACCCGTTTGAGCGCGGGATGACTCATATCGAGAAGGACGGCTACGCCTGGTGCGTCTCCTGCCAGACCAAACGGACCGAGAGACGCGCGCCCAAGTGTCGCAAGTGCCGGAAGGCCGTGATCGGGCAGTACGTCCAGGCTCTGGGCGGAGAGTGGCACGACGAATGCTTCCGCTGCGCTACTTGTAATGGAGGATTCGACGATGGACAGATATTCCCGATGGACGGTCGCGGAGCCCCCGGAGAGACTGTGGTGCTCTGTACTGGATGCATGGAGAAGGAGTTGAAAGCGTAACGTCATCCTTGTTTGCCTGGCTTGTTGGTTCCTGTTGCATAATGGGCTTGCTGTTTTGTTCTGGGGAAGCGAAGCCTTCCTTGGTGCCTGGCGATTCGAGAGGGTTGTTGCATGTTGGTGTTTGTATGGTTCAGAATAATTCCTTGGAATTGACCTAGTGTTTCCGACTGCCGTGAGCGTCTCCAGCCGTCTTGGAATGTTGTCCGAATACTGAGATTTGTAATCTTGAGCTTAATGCGGTCACTAAGACTGCTCGCCAAAGCATAGCGAAGAGCACCACCACAATCAAACCGTCCTGATGTAGAATCACGCATTTGCCAACTGGCAAACACCAGCAGCCATATTATCTACCGGTAGGTATCTTTCCCATGGACAACAAGTGTCCCCCAAGATCACCTTGCTTCAGAGACAAATAACACTCCTTCTCGCGCCCCGAAGTAGCTCAAGTATGACCTGCCTTTCCATGATGCCGCGCCGAAATCCCAAGCCACCAACAAAACTGAACCAAACCAGCCAATCATGATTTTCATGACCTAGAATACTTCGTATCTTTGGTGCGCATCATATCCTAGCAGCCGCCGACTTGCTCCTGGTGGACCTCGAGCGTGTCACCATCCTGCATCTCCAGCTGGATTCGGGCGACAGATGTTAGCATGGGACCTTCGGCGACAACTCGGTATGACGGGAGCGAAGTCGGCAGACTTACAGTATCCGGCGTATCGGTAGGCTGCACGCGCTGGCCCTCAAACAGGAAGCGGACGGAGTTAACGCTTTTTCCTTGACGGTCGCAGAAGGCGTTCATCAGCTTGTCGAGCTTGGTGCTCCGCTTGATCTTGAAGAAGACCTCATTGTTGTTGTCCGTCACCTTGATATTGAGATGCTCGGCACCCATGTTATCCTGGTTAGGGGGCTGCGCAGGGCTTCCATTCTCGTTATCCGCCATGGTTGATGCCTGGGATATCTGGGATCGACGTTACGAAGAAGGGGATGATCTGGATCGACGAGGTTTGCGACAAGCTTGGTCGCGGCAAAGATATCGGATCAGCTAGAGTTCTGCAAAGAGGTGTTAGTCTGTAGGTCAGGTTGGTCGGTCGGCAAGGTTCAGGAAGCCTAAGAAGGTTTCGCATGATGCGGGTGCAAGAAGGCAAAGAATAAAGAGAGGCTCTTGATGGAGGGGCAACGCAGGCACGCAAAGACAAAATGCGCACATGCGGGGAGGCTGCTGTGTAGGATGTAGTTCACTTACCAGATGGGGGATGGAGAACTGAAGGTAGCTTCGGCGGTCTTGTCGTCGGAAGCGGAGAGGTTCGGCTTCACTTACCTGCCGACAGGAAAGCAAGATGATGGTGGTTGGAAAGTTCAGAATGAATTTTGGAAGACCGCCGAAAGTCGTGGTGGGAGGGGCGGCTGATGCGTGGTGGTGGGATGGCGCCGACGCGCTCTCGCTGCCGTCGGTAGTGGGGCGACTTCACAGCGCGGGGCGGGCCCTGGAAACCTGGCACTGCCCGGAAACAGCCGCGCTGCGGTTCAAAGTGAGAAGAACCGGAGCTCAGACATCAAGCGCATTGCAAAGAGGAAACGCATTCAACTGATATCACCTTCACCGGATTTTCTTTCATGTGTCTTTTCTAGATTGACCAGGCAAGAAAGGCCGACTTGTAGTGAAATCCTAGCTGGGGCTTTCTGTCTCGCTCTAGCTCTCTTGTCGGGGCACCACTTCCTCGGTGAAGATGGATGTTTCATTCATGCATTCCAGAAATTCGTAGGGAGCCCCTTTCTCTGTATTCACAGTGCTAGGTACAGAATACCACAACTATGCAAAAGGAGATGGGCTGAGGAATACTGAGCGGATTGTCACAGACCTACCCCATTGAGGCTCTGGTGGGTCGACCCAGGTCCATGTTTTGGAATCTGCCGGACTTTGTCCTGACATCATCGCTTGATCCTGTGCATTTCCATTCACCGGCCCTTCACCTGTCTCCTCCCTGTGCTACGTACCGATGCAGAAGGGAAGGCCTATGTTGTTCACGAACAACGCATAATCTCAGGAATGGTGAGCTTCTGATCGGTTCTTCACCAACCTGGCGAAAACACTGACGTCTGACCGTTTTTCTCAGGGGCTCGAACAGGATCTGAAGACCGACCCTCCATGCCATCCTCGTGCAGTTCGTCCGACTTCATGGCCCTTTATTACTAGATGCGCATTGCTGACGAACTGGAAAACTCCCAGTGCGCAATCCAAGGTCAGCCAGAGTATTGGGATTCTGATTTTGCCAATGTGCTGAGTTTCTCGCAGATTGCCTGACAAGAAACGGATACAATGAGGACAAATGTGCGAAATTTGTCGACCTTCTCTACGAGTGCTGCGAGGCATTCTACCAGAAGAACGGCGATAAGGCGTCAACAGTGAGCTGCCCGAAAGCACATCTTCTCAAGCTGAAGATGGAGCAAAGGAAGAAGGGTATACGGTAGCAATGTATCACTCATCCAAACATACGTATACCCAAATAAACCGCAGAGGGCTTTGGGCAACTTGGAGGGAAAGTGCATGATTTTTCTAGGCTATCATTGAGCGCGCGAGAGGCCGCGTGGGACCTGAACAAGCAGTGATGGTCTTGTTCCGAGACTCTAATATGAATGCCATTGACATGAAGAGGAAAAGAGAAAAGGAAGAAATCGCGGTCTCAGCGAGTAGTTTTTAAAGTGGTTCCGTGGGTGTGGGGCGGCCGAGGTACCTTGGTACCTGGGTGCTGGGCTCCAGCTCCCGCCCCCTCCGCATCTCTGACCCCGGTCAATCCTGTCGCTACAGTTGTCCAGCCTAATTTTTCGAGCGACGCGACCTAATCGCGTCCGATCGATGACCTGTGAGAGAACTGCTCGCCTTCCCCTGGGTACACTTAATTGCCAACGAGCGATCCAGCGGGCCAGCCCGGCTCAAGGTTCTTTCCTGCAGCAGAACTGGCCACTCGGAATGGGAAGCAGAGGGTAGCTTTCTCCTAGTTCAGCGCCTCTGAAACCTGCACCTTCCTGGCCAACCAGTCTGCCTGGCTGGCAGCTCAGCAAAATGCCTGCCTTTGTGAGTCTCCTCCTTCAATCGCGGTGGCGCGGTGAAACCTAACAAGAAGCTCCAAAGAACCTTCCTGCGCTTTCAAACGGCGGCTCGCCAACCAACTCGGACAGCCCTTCTCGAGGTCAGACCGTTTTCACCTTCTCTTTCCGAGGGCACCCCCACTGATACTATCCAGGACATACCGACGACGAAATGGCCGAGTTCGAGGCCGCATATCAGGAGAGCGGGTTCCACGTGGGCGAGGAGGTGGATTATTTTGCCAGCGAACTCGACCGCCACCGGGTCGACCCAGATGCGACACCATCAGAGCAGCGCTCGCAAATCCTAAGATTGGTCGAATCGTACTCCACGTACATGCGGAATCGAGCGAACCGGTTACATGATCATCCAGCAAGGCAAATGTCGGCGAGGGATGCAAGATGGCAAAGAGGGACTTCGACAGACATGGATATCGACGATAACGACGACGGCCATCCCGGTCCAGGCGCCGAGGAGCTCCGCCGCGTGGAAGAAGAGGCACAGACTTGGGACCTCCTTCGACGCATGCTTCCTCTGACATATCGAGATCCGGCCAAATCAGCTGTATCGGTCGTGAGAACCGTAGAGGATCGATCGCCAACATCGCGCAGCAGATGGTGGAACGACTTCCTGATCTCGGATTCTTTTGCGAAGGAGAGGAAGGTTGTTCTAGAATGGTTGCAGAACAGCGCGAGCTATGGTCCGCCAGTGGACGAAGTTGTCAGCGAACTTCAACACAGCGCCGAGAGAGGAGACATTCTTGCCCACGGCTGGCTTCACACCCGGTCCAAGATCAAGCTACAAAAGAGCGTCAACGGGTACCAAGGCGTACTCGACCCTAACGACCAGGGCGCCGCCAAATCCCATCTCGCCTCCGAAACGCTCGTCACGCAGCTCGATCCGGATGCCATCACCCGGCAGGTTCGTAAGGTTGAGCCTCAGGATGAATTCTTCGAGCGCGCCATCTGGCTCGGTTGCTTCGAGATGCTGCGCCGGGGTTATAGCATGGCAGAAATCCGCGACTGGTGTGCGGTAAGAACGGAAACCTGGAGGGCAGCCACCATATCACCTTTGCCGCTCTCAAACCCAGAAGATGAAGAGCAGGAGGGCTTTGACCCTCCGGCCCTTGTTCGCTGGCGTCGAATGTGTTTCGCTACCGCGAGAGACGGGGGTACTAGCGACTACGACAGGGCGGTATACGGACTCTTGGCCGGCGACCTCGAGAGTGTGCTCAAGGTCTGCAAGTCGTGGGATGACTACGTTTTTGCAAATTATAATGCCATTCTCAGATCGCAGTTTGATTCTTTCCTGGTCAAACATGCCGATAAAGAGACCGCCGCGATCGCCCAGCAATTTCCCGTTTTCAACACCGCTCTGCACACCACCGACCCGACGACTGCGAACAAAAGACTGGTTGCGTCTCTCGAAACCAATGAAGCCACCAGAGAAGAAGCTCAACGGATATCGAAAGTCTTGCAAGGGGCTATCATTGCCAAAGAGCTCGATCAGCACATGTACTACCAAGGATTGGTGTTGTCCAAACACGCAAACCGGAACCATATATCCAAGCTTATCCCAGAGACGGCAAGCCCGGTTCTCTGGGACGGCATCAACATGGACAAATACTCCCACCTGGCGGACCATGAAAACCTACGACTGTTGGCCCACATTCTCGTCATTGTGAACACGCTTGACGGTTTGACTGGCTTTTCAAGGACCCAAGGTCCTTTGGCCAGCCGGCACGTCATCCAAGAGCATATCATCGTAGCCTACATAAGCTACCTGAGGCTGGCCGGCTTGGAGGAGATGATCCCACTATACGCCTCTAAACTCTCGTCGCCCCGGGTCTATGATACGTTGAGCCGCAATCTTATTCACCTTGATGGTCAAGATCGTCGACTCCGTCAAATCGCAATCATGCAGGGGTTAGGGCTGGATACGAGGGCGTTTGGGCTTCGCCAGACCGAGATGTACCTCGAAGATGTCAATGACCTGTCGACGCCGTGCGAGGCGAAAGGGCAGTTCAAGGTCCTGGAAGAGGGCCTCCCAACCCTGAAATATGGCCGCATCGTCAAGCCTGACTTCTTTGGCGAGGACCCCGACCAAATTGATGGTGGGGATGAACAGATCATTCGTGCTATGGAATGGCTTCTCCTTATTGACGGCCTCTTCCTGGAAACATGCAACTTTGCTATCCGGGTGTACAAGTACTTTTTGAGTACGCATTCTTCACCGGTCTTTGGGATTCATAGCTGACGCATTACAGAACGTACGCAATTGAGAGCTGCTCGCGCATTGAGCACACGGGTTCCCGCCCGTGAAATCATTCGCAGGAAAACGAAAATACCCATGGTTAGAGAGGACCCTGATTCCAGCGCCAGCTGGTTCGAGGAGTTCAAAGAGACCCGACTCCCCGAGGAACTCGTCGAGGAGTACAACACCACGGAGGAAAGATTGAACACCACCGTTAGGAATCTTTGGGAACTCGAGGCTCTCGTTCGCGCCCTAGATGCCATGGAGACAATCTCGTCAGCGGCGGGACTCACCAGAGAGTAAGTCAGTTTCTTGGTCGTGATATGTCGTACTGACAACCGTTGATAGGGAATCCGGTAGTGCCCGTGATATATGGCAGCACACAGGTAAAGAGGTCCGAAAGGCCAAGACATATATGGAGCCCGTCCTCAAGGAGTGGCTGTTGACGACGAATGAAGGTCAGTTGTGTGCCTCCCGTCCAACATCTGCTGGCTAACATCGGAGTGCTAGTTGATCGAGATTTCCACCTTCTCCGTGAGGCGTATATCCCCGAGACGGTGTTGGCGTACATCAGCTCTCTTCACTTTGCCGGTACCTCTATGGCGCGAGATAATCTCCTGGAGTGCATGGAGCTGGCAGCTGTGATTGCGGAGAAGAATTCGAACATTGCTCACGAGTTCATCAAGAGTGGGAGGATGAAGGAGCTGGTCGAGGCGTTTGCGTCTTGCAGCAAAGCCCTCGCCATCTGGACTAGCGACAACAAGAAGGGGTCGCAGACCAGCTCCAAGAAGATCAGGGAGCTCGGTTGGTCGCGAGAGCTATGGTCCGTCAAGCCTTAGGCTGGCGAGGGCCATCTATTGCTTTGATTGCATCGCCGTGATGCACCCGTATCCTCCGAGAACGGGAGAGAGGAAGTCTTTGAGGAAGAGGAGGGGAACCCTTCTCATGAGAATGATTCGTTATGTGGCGGGACTACTTCGTCTGTTCTAGCCTAGGGTGTCTGGCGTAATGTATTGTAGAATACTTATGATAGTCGTTGACTCGTCACGTGCAACATCGCGTTGGATGGGCAATGCCAATTCGACAGGAACAAGATTTTTTGCTTCTGGTATCTCTGTATTATACAACTGGACAGTGCAACTACATGCTTTGACGACCCTCTCATCTCCCTTAAGAAATATCGATGCTGAGGATCTTGATATCTTCCTCGGGCTTCTCCTTGTACGTCCTCACGTTCTCGATCTTGTGAATGACATCGAGACCCTGGACGGCACGGCCGAATATCGTATGCTTGTTGTCAAGCCATGGCTGTGACTTGGGTTAGTTTTATTATCTCCAGGGATCGGGGATGAGTGGGAAAAGCGTACCGTTTTCTCCGTCGTAATGAAGAACTGACTCCCGTTGGTATTGGGACCCGCATTGGCCATGCTGACCGTATATGGCTTATCGTGCTTCAGACTGCTGAACTCGTCCTCAAACTCCTTGCCCCAGATGCTCTCACCGCCGGTGCCGTCGCCAAGCGGGTCGCCGCCTTGGATCATGAACTTGCGGATGACGCGGTGGAAGATGGTTCCATTGTAGTAGCCGCGCTTGGCGTGCGTGACAAAGTTCTCGACGGCCTTGGGCGCGGCGTCGGGGAACAGGCGAATGTGGATGTCGCCGTAGGTGGTGTGGATGATGGCCGCGGTGCCCGTCTCGGCCGTCTTCTTCTGCTCGGCCTTCTTCTGGCCGAGTACTGTGGGTTTCTCGTTCTGTACGTCCCTAGTCGACTTGGATATCTCCTCGTCGTTGGTGAACATGTAGAATCTGACTTTGCCGACGCCCGTGGCGACCAGGAGCGGGTCCCTAGTCTCGGACTCTTGGATGAGAGGATTGTTCGAAGCTGCCATGGCCACGGTGGTCACCCCTTTCTTCTGGGGCTGGCCCTGGTAAAGGGCGAGGCTCAAGGGCCGGAAGCCTTCTTCCTTGCCGTACACTTTAACGACTTGGTTGGTGTACGTGTTGAGGACTTTGATTCCGAGATAGGAGCCGTAGAGAATAAAGTGTCCAGACTCGTCAAAAATAATATTGAATTTGGTCCGCAGGGCTGGCGACTCGATCTCTCGCTCCTGAGCAAGGCGCCGGCCGAACTCGACGGAATCGAGTTTCTTGATAGCTGTGCCTGCTTGTTGCATCTCTTCAATCACTTTGAGTGATTCGTCATACGTGCGAAGTAGCTTGGCAGAAGCGAAGTCGAAAATACGGATCTTCCGATCCGGGAAGGACATGGTTGCAAACCGGCTGCCATCCGGCGATAACGTTAGAGACGTCGGGATGGACTTGGCTTTCTTGAATTCGAAGAGATTGGTCGCGCTTTTGTACTGGAAGACATTGTCGGGCTTCTCATACGAACCGCTAGGCCGCCAGTATTCAATCATGCCCCCGTCGTCGGCTGATATCACGCAGTCATAGTGGTCGTTGTAGGCCATGAGGGCCACAGGGCTCCGGTGTAAGCTCTTGATGGTATGCAATGGAGTCTGGTTCTCGCCCCGGCCATCGTACAAGTAGATACTCGACTTCGAGTCGTCGGCGACAGCAAGCAGAGGGAGTGAGGAGCCCTTCTTGTGAACCCAACAAACACACTTGGGCACATAATCAAGCTGCATCACCGTGAGGAGATCAAATGTCATGACATCAAACAGCTTGACAGTTTTGTCCGCGCCTGCCGTCGCAAAGCTCCGCCCATCCTGGCTTGTTGAGACCGAGAGTATCTCGCCCTGATGCGCCTTGAACTCCTTGACGAACTCTGTGCCGTCGGCAACCTTCTTCCAAAACTTCACCACGCCGTCCACCGAAGATGTGATGAGGAAGTCGGTCACCGGCGTCACGGTGAGAAACGAGAGTTGCTCCTTGTGCATCAGGGACTTGGAGTAGCGCGCCGACTTGGGCAGGGCTGATATGTACAGCTTCTCGTAGGGGAGTACGCGTCGCTTCTTCTTGGGCGCGGCCGAGGGCAGCTGCGGGCCCATGTCGTCGTCCGAGGAGCTTTCTGTATGGCGGGGTTAGCTGTTGTGGTACGAAGATTCGCGACACGGTCGAGAGAGACCTACCAGAGCCATCGCCCTCGGCGAATTCGGCATGGCTGCGCTTGTTTGATTTCGCATCCTCGTCGCTGTTGGGGTCCGCCATCTTTGGTTGATCCGTGCCGCCGAGCTCAGTGGTCGCGCATTCTTGACAAACAGTCGCGCGCCCCTACTGTGGTGGAGCCAAGATTGGTTTGTGGAACCGGAAAAGTTCCGATAAGCCGATAAGCAACTCGGCGCTCGGGTTGGACTCCCTTTTTCATGTCGTCACATTTCAAGGATTGAAGCTCGGAATGCTGTTCGTAATTGGGCCAAGCGGAGCGCCGGGACCACCGGACTCGGGACTGTAAACATAAGCCATGGTATCCCCTTCCATCAGCTGTCTCGAGATCTCTCTGTTCCAAGTCGTATAAGCTGTCGTTTGCCGCCGCGAAGGGGCTTCCAACAGTTATCACCTCGTCTCCTGTACGGTTTTGCAGTCCCTTGACTCGCCCAGTTCGCTCCCTCGTCACGAATGCGCAAAGATGGCAGCCCATCCGCTCCAACGCTTATCGTCTCCGTCGCGGAGCCTCTCGGCCCTCGTCCACGTCCTCGGTCTATTGTCATTCGCGGCGAGCTTTGACTATATGAAGAGGTTTCCAAACCCGCTCCATCAGGGGTTCGGCGGCAACTACCAGTTCCTCACCATTATCGGCCTATCGTTAGCAACCGCGACCTTCGCTGTCGGCCTCCTCGCGGACCTGACACTCAGCCCCCAACTCTTCAGGCTCAAGAATGTGCTCTCCGTTTGCTCGGCGCCATTGGAGGTTCTCATCAGCGTCCTGTACTGGGGAATCAGTGCAATCGACAAGAAACTGGTTGTGCCACCGGAGCTGGCCCTGCCTCTGTTGCCCGACTTGTATGTGATCTCGTCTAAGCCGTCCATCCCGCTCGCTTCATGTTTCGATGCTGACCCGAGGACAACACAAGTGGGTTTCATGCCATGCCGGCTATCATGCTGAGCCTCGACCTAATACTGCTCAGTCCTCCATGGACCATCAGGGCCTATGGGGCGTGGACTATAAGCATGGTCATCGCCTTCCTGTACTGGTTCTGGATCGAGTACTGCTTCGCCATGAACGGCTGGCAAGTTGCCGAGATTCCACCTCCTGTTCACAACCCAAATCACTAACCCAGTCCAGGTACCCGTATCCCCTCTTCGGCATCCTCGCAACATGGCAGCGTGTTGCGCTGTTTACAGTTTCAGCCTTCCTGATGACCGGAAGTACTATGGCCCTGAAATGGGTCTACGGAACTGTAAACGGAAATGAGCAGATAAAGAGAGATGCCTCGAATCCAATCAAGGTAGAATAGACACACGAAAGATCGCCACGATGCCAAATTCCCTTGGATCGGACATCGCGACCATATATCCTGTTAATATCCATCACCATAGAGTACCTGCTAGTAGAGTCAACGCGTCCTCGCTAGCGCAACGTGGAGGCGAACCGATCAATGATTTGCGGGCCTAGACTCCCCAAATCTTAGCCGTGATTGAGAAAGCCGCTGTGGGGTTCACCCCGCGGAAGCTGAACGCCCCACCCGAAGAGTCATTGGCCTTGCCCCTCCATGAAAACTCCAAGCTCTATGTACATACCACCTTACCGCCACGCAGAAAAAGATTCGAGCACCGAGTCTTTTCCAAGTTTCTAGACGCTCCAAGGTCCAATTCAGCGGGATATTCGTGGATATTTCCACTTGAGTGCACACCATGTCGGTAAGCATTATTTGGCCTCCGTAACTCGTCAAAGCAGTCATGGACTCGCTAACCGGGCTCCCTAGTCCTTCTTCATTGAAAACAAGAATGTCGGCAACAAGGCTGAGAGCGAGGATTGGCGCAGTAAGTAGCGAGGACAAAGTCGCATAAGTCCAAACACTAAAGCTGCTAGTTCGGGGGTACAACCCGTTGACACCGCCCGATCTACTGCAGCACGAAATTCCCCAGAATGTCCACTCGAAGCGCACCGTGCTCGACAGCCGTGAAGAAGTGGTCGCCGTCGTCAATGGTACCGATCCCAACGAGCGGCTCCTCGTCATCATTGGCCCCTGCTCGATCCACGATCCGAAGGCCGCCCTCGAATACTGTGACATGCTGCTCAAGGAGAAAGAGAAGCACAAAAATGAGCTCTTGATTGTCATGCGATCCTACCTCGAAAAGCCACGTACCACTGTGGGTTGGAAGGGTTTGATCAATGACCCCGACATCGACAACAGCTTCAAGATCAACAAGGGACTGCGCTTGAGTAGACAGCTCTTTGTGGACCTCACGGCCAAGGGCATGCCCATCGCCAGCGAGATGTTGGATACAATCAGCCCGCAGTTCCTGGCCGACTTGTTGAGTGTTGGTGCAGTGGGTGCTCGCACCACCGAAAGCCAGCTCCACCGTGAGCTCGCTAGTGGCCTCAGCTTTCCCGTAGGCTTCAAGAACGGTACCGACGGCACGCTGGGAGTCGCCATCGATGCAATTGGTGCAGTTAAGCACCCTCACCACTTCCTTTCAGTGACGAAGCCCGGTGTAGTTGCCATTGTAGGGACAGTAGGCAATGAAGACTGCTTCGTGATCCTGCGTGGTGGCACAAAGGGCACCAACTATGACGCCCAGAGCATCGCCGAAGCCAAGGCCTCTTTGGCCAAGGCAGGACTGCGACAGCGTCTCATGGTGGATTGCAGCCATGGTAACTCATTGAAGAACCACAAGAATCAGCCCAAGGTTGCTGCCGAGCTCGCTGAGCAGATCGAGAAGGGTGAGCAGGGTATTATGGGCGTCATGGTCGAGAGTAATATCAACGAGGGTAAGTTTATTGATCTGATAGCTTCGGTCAGGTCTAACAGTGTCCAGGTAACCAAAAGGTGCCCAAGGAGGGCAAGGAGGGTCTCAAGTATGGAGTCAGCATCACCGATGCGTGTATCGGATGGGAGGACACGGTTTCTGTGCTGGACCTCCTCGCCAATGCCGTCAAGAAGAGGAGAGAAGTTCTCAGCACAAATGGAACGGCTGAAGGAGCATAGGGACGGGTCAGATCCGTTGGTGGCCGGGTTGGGCACCAGGTGGCTGTGGCACTGAATTGTTTCCTTGTTCGTTGGGTGCTTTCCGGCGCTAGGATACCACAAAAGTGCGTTTTATAGAAGTCGTTCCAGAGAATAGTAGCGCAAAGTGAGTTGTAAAGCTGAAACGGAGATACTGATCTAAACAACAGTGTAACTGTGTTTGTGGAGTCAGTCACCAATGATCAGGATGCTGACGGGGAGAATGCCAAGTCCAGCCGGTCGGCTCCAGCGAAAACATGTCACGGGGAAGCGGGAAGCTCGGGCGTGGAGCTTAGGAAAACAAGCGGAAAATCGATCAACCGAGCAGGCGTGTGATTGGCTGGCCAATCAGGGCGCTGGAGTTCCTAAGAATTCCGAACGAACTGCAAGAAACCTCGACCTCTGCCAGCTCGAGCCATCGCCAATTCTCAAACACCGACGTTGGCAGCCAATTGCTCCGTCAACCCGACCACCACCTTGTCCTAGGCTCCGCGAGGCTTGCCCAAGATGCTGGCGCGGTCTTGCATGCGCTCGACGCGCGCATTCGCCAGCGCGAAAAATGGCGCCGTCAAGCTCACCAAGGTGCGTCGCCCTGAGCTGGGTGTGGCATGATCACGTCGCCATGTTGCCATGCCCAATTGCATTCCTCCCGTTGCCCGATTCATCAAGACGGTCTTGGGACATCTTTTAGAGCTTGCTGACAATTTTCTACAGCGTGCGGCGTCTTCCTCGAGCTCCGGATCGACCGCCGATGCCTCTCCTCTACGATTGAACCTGGCCGCCGCCGCCGCAACCACGGTCGCCGCCGGCTCGATCGCCTGGTACTACCATCTCTACGGACCTACCGCGCACGCGATGACGCCGGCTGAGGAAGGGTGAGTTTGCCAGAGCTTGTCGGGTCGTGAGCCGAGGTTATAGCCACCTGAGGCATATTGTACCCGGTCGCATGAGCCCGACAATTCGATATCCGAGAAGCTGGAAGCTCATTGCCAAAACAGTCTCCATCCCACCAAGTATCCCTGGGTTCACCAGCAGTGGTTCAAGACGTTTGATCACCAAGCGTAAGCAATCCTCGGCGGCCGCTGCTGAGCTTCTCTGACAAGATTATCTAGGCTCCGGAGAGGTTTCCAGGTCTACCGCGAAGTCTGCGCGTCCTGCCACTCGCTTTCCCGAATCCCGTATCGCGCTCTGGTCGGCACCATCATGACGGTCGACGAAGCCAAGGCGCTCGCCGAAGAGAACGAATATGACTCGGAGCCCAACGACCAGGGCGAGATCGAGAAGCGCCCGGGCAAGCTTTCGGACTACTTGCCGAGCCCCTACCCCAATGACGAGTCGGCCCGCTTCGCCAACAATGGCGCTCTTCCCCCGGATCTCAGCTTGATTGTCAAGGGCCGCCATGGTGGATGTGACTACATCTTCTCGCTGCTGACCGGCTACCCTGATGAGCCCCCTGCCGGTGCCCAGGTCGGCGCCGGTCTCAACTTCAACCCGTACTTCCCCGGAACCGGCATTGCCATGGCTCGTGTTCTTTACGATGGTCTGGTTGACTATGAGGATGGCACTCCGGCTTCGACGTCACAGATGGCCAAGGATGTTGTCGAGTTCCTCAACTGGGCGGCCGAGCCCGAGATGGATGACCGCAAGAAGATGGGCATGAAGGTCTTGGTTGCTACGTCGGTGATGTTTGCTATTTCCGTGTGGGTCAAGCGGTACAAGTGGGCGTGGCTGAAGTCGAGGAAGATCGTGTATGACCCTCCCCATAAGAAGAACCACTAATGGTAGGCGAGCAATTTTCCCCTCTTGTATGTATCATATACGCTAGGCTCCGTGGTTGGCCATGGGGGTGGAGTGAAAAGGTGATTGGGCAAGGGGGCTGGGTAGAGTGTAAATCAGTGTTCCGGCAATACAGCTAGACTTCCTATGTGACTCCCGACGGGAGCTAATGCCGGTGCTGAATGGAGCTTGTGCTTTCAATTTCAGGCGGTCTCGTTATTTGGTATTCAGTTGGCGGCCGGCTTTGATAGCGACGCGCTCCCGCATGACTTGTAATTCGACCCCTCATCAAGCTATTTCTTCAACCACGCAACATTCACAACCCAAAACTGGCTGAGCTCATCTCTGCCTTTGCAGCCTCACAAACAATATAATGAGGCCAGCTGCTTTCAGGCCTCCAGTATTTGCATCGCCATGGCAGACTCAGGTGGAGAGACCGGTCTAGATTGCAATCCCTATCCGAGCCCGCCACTCCAAGCCGGACTCTATCTGAACCTCGCATCGGGACAAGACAATACCGACGATGACGCCAGCCCACACGATAAAAACAACCATCAAATCCCCCGGTCGATCATAAATTCCGATAATCTATCTGTACCCCAAAACAGCGAGCACACTTTGGAGTTAAGACGTCAATGGGCAGCCGAGATCCTGAGGGGCTTTGATGTCGCCGACGCGGAGAGCCGGGAGTTTTTGGTCGAGGTGATCGCATCGGGGAATGTGTCGTCCGCGGATGAGCGTGAAATCTTCGAGCTTGCGCTCTGGAGGGGCATGGAGGAGTGGGATATGCTTCTGGCTTCTGCTGAGGCGCCGAAGGAGGTGGGCCATCTTGGGAGGGGCAGGAAGCAAAAGGGTTCAACAAGGAAGAAGGGCGAAAAGGCTGGAAGCAGTGTCTCTCACTTCTGGGGGGGAGAGGGCGATGGGCATACAGCTCGTATCATTCCGAAGCCTCCAACTCTGGAACAGCCTGGTGCTGTTAAGACTGAGGCGGAGCAAGATGGCAGGCTGGACGGAGTCAGCTGGCCGGGTACTACCGTCGTGGATGCACTCGATCATTCTGAGACGGGTCTTGCTGAAGATGGAGCTGGCGAGCAAACTACTTCTTCTATCTCTAGTCAGGCTGGTCACAACATGAGCATCAATACTACCGACAAACTTGACACCTATTCTGCTACTGCCAACTCCGGTGTGGCGAATGTTGATGTCTCTGCCAGCCAACCTGATGCACCGCCAGACGCTCTCAAACCCAGCCCAGATAAAGTGGCAGCCTTCTCGATAACCCACACCCACCTCCCACTCAGTCGAGCTTCCCATTCATCTCCCTTCTTCGCCTCACCCACCCCGACCAACCCGTCCAAGAAGCGTCCATTACGAGGCACGGTCTCACGCCTCCCCATCCCACCACTGGATGCCCCGTCATTCGGGCTGATACAGGAGTCTCTGGCAGATAATCCCTTCCGCCTGCTCATCGCCGTGACGTTCCTAATCCGCACCAATGGTACCGCCGCCATCCCCGTCTTTTACGAGCTGATGGCGCGCTTCCCAACCCCCGAGGCCCTCGCCACCGCGGATCCACCTGTCATTCTGGAACTGATCAGACCCCTTGGCCTCAGCGCCGTCCGGTTCACGGCGATCCAGAGGTACGCAAGGCGATGGCTGGCAAGGCCGCCGTCGAGGGAGGTGAGGTTTGGGGTGAGGAATTATCCGCGTGTGGGGGATGGGGCGTGGGTGAAGCAGGGGCAGGAGTTTGGGCCGGAGGACACGGGAGGGGTGGTAACGAATGCCGTCGAGGACGCGCGGGAAAGGGGACTCGGTTGCGCGTGGGAGATCGGCCATCTCACTAGCGGTGCCTACGCGCTCGATTCATGGCGCATCTTTTGCCGGGATGTGCTCCTCGGCCGCGCGCTCGACTGGAACGGCAAGGGGGCTGCGGCGGTCAGAGACGACGAAGGAAGCGAAGAAAAAGCTTTCCAACCTGAGTGGATGAGGGTGTTGCCGCAGGATAAGGAGCTCCGAGCATGTTTGAGGTGGATGTGGATGCGGGAGGGGTGGTTGTGGGATCCCGAGACGGGGGAGAGGGAGCCGCTCGGGGAGGAGCTAAGGAGGGCGGTTAACGAGGGGCGGGTTGGCTACGATGATTTGGGTAGGCTGATTATTACCTCAAGTTGACGGCCGTAGGCTGTATTGTAATCTGGATATCTGCCCCTTGGTCACTGAGGGCTGGGTTACGGTTCTGGCGTTTTCATAAGTGCCTTGATCATGAAGCCTTAGAGTAGTCATTTGATTTCTGATCTGACCACTCGTCGGTTAATCTGGAAAAGGACTGGATCAGTGAGCATTCAGCTCCCAGTGTTTTCAATTCACAAACTAG
Organism: Echria macrotheca; assembly: GCA_030411725.1. NCBI lineage: Eukaryota > Fungi > Ascomycota > Sordariomycetes > Sordariales > Schizotheciaceae > Echria > Echria macrotheca. The sequence continues at coordinate 762,717 of MU839830.1, read as the reverse complement.
TTTACTCTTGTTTGAGCTCCCTGTGCAGCGTGCCAGTATAGGACCTTAAACATTCGAACCCATCTACCCCAGCTGAGATTCAAGAACACAATACGCCAATACAATAATTAATACCTTGCGCTGACCCGCTAACCCAGGATCATGCTCATCAACACATCCCTATCCTCGCTCTTTTGAACTAGTCCCCAGAATGACGCCTCATTCTCATGATGCCTCCTCATCCCTTGCTCCAGCAACTCCTTTGGACTTCCCATTTCCACCACTTGTCCTCTGTCCAGCACAAGTACACAGTCAAAATCCGCGATGGTTGATAATCGGTGCGCAATGACAAGTACGGTCGACCCGATAGCCCCAAACTCCTCACGCAGAGACTCCTGGATAGCGGCATCAGTGGATCGGTCCACGGCGCTGGTGGCCTCGTCCAGGATTAAGACCTTGGGTCGCTTCAAGATTGCTCGGGCAAGACAGACTAGCTGACGTTGGCCCTGTGATAGATTCGTCCCACCTGCTGATATGTGCATTGACAGGTTTGCGAAGCTTTCTCGGCGTTCTGGTCGGTGAGCTTCTGCATGCTCTGCGTCAGATTTCAGTACTGGGCTCAGTTCTGTGCCGGGAGTATGGTCTGGAAGGGAAGATTCCTGTAATTCAATCAAATGGACACGGTTAAGAGCCGCTAGGATTTCTGAATCGTCGAGCTCTTCGTCTTGGTCCAGGTTGGACCGCAATGTGCCCCTATCCAACCTGTCAGCGAGATTTGCTCTTGGATACCAGGATATCACACTTACGAGAATAAGAACGGGTCCTGAGGTATGATGGCGAGCCGGCTCCGCAGGTGGGCAAGTTTCACGTCCGAGATATCCATCCCATCAATGGAGATGGTCCCATCCCGCGGCATCAGCAAACGAAACAGCACCGAAGCCAGCGTCGACTTTCCCGCTCCTGTGCGCCCAACAATCCCGACCCGCTGTCCGGGCTCGATGGTAAACGTGACGTCCCTTAGAACTGGCTCCAGCTTCTCAGAGTATGCCACGGTCAGGTTGCGAACCTCGATTCGACCAGCGGACGGCCACCCCGCGGGTGCATCAACGCCCCCGTCCGGCTCGGTCTCGATCTCGGTAAACTCTACGACCCTTTCGCACGCGTTGAAAGCCAGCTCGACGGACGCGGCCGACTTGAGAACCTTGGTTAGCGACGCCGTGTATCGCAGAGCAAAACTCAGGCTGAACCCGGCCACGGCGGCGTCGACGTCGCTTGCTGCTACGATGGCGGCTACTGCTGCCACAAATATAGCCCCAAGCAGGCCCATACGGAATGCCATCCAGTGTGTTGACAGCTCAAGGGCCCAGGAGGTTTTGGCTGCGTTGTCGATTAGGTCGTACATGCGGTCCATGTAGAAGCTGGTTCGGCCGAAGGCGCGGATGGTTCTACCATGTTAGTTGGATCTCCTGCACACGCACAGGAATGCAGTACGTACGAGAGACCGGAGAGGACGGAACTGAACTGGTCGTAGATGGGCGAGTGCGAGATGGAGTTGATCCGCTTGACCTCACGGGCGAGACTGACGTACTGCCTGGCGATGCCGACGAACATGGCGAGGACGATGGTGCCGAACACTGCCGCGTACGGAGAAACCGATAGACTGCAATATTAACACATGTCCTGACGATGAACCATATCGTAGACTTTGTCGTATACACACCTCGTAGCCATGATAATAACCCCATCAGTGAGGTTCTGCAGAAACGAAAAGGTCTGGTTCGGGAGGCTCTTGTCGATCTTCTGCATGTCCGAGGTGAACCGGTTCAGGACACGGCCCGCTTCGACCGTGTCCATCCAGGCCATCGGGGCTCGGAGGACGGCGTTTGTCATCTGTCGAAAGAGCATCCTTCCGGCTCGCTGACCGATGAGGAACATGGCTAGGACCCCAGCTGCCCTGGCCAGCGAGTTGAGAAAGTATATCCCGGCGTATACTCCCATCCCTATCACCCTTGTTAGTCCCGGCGGATAGCTTGACCAAAGCCATCGGAGCTGACTTACAGCGAAAGATCCCATCCTCGTCCCCGGCGAGATGGCCACCGAGAACAGCAGCAGCATGCTGCGAGAGCTGCTTCAGGCTCCAGGTGCGAGCCACCCACAGAGCCTGGCCGGACACAAGCAGCACAAGCACAGAAGCCAAGGCAAACAGACCGCCGCTGGCGTGGTAATACGCCCTGTACACGCTCCATTTCACACGCCCGACCGGCGATTTCTCGGCTTCTAACGCCGTTACTCTCTCGTTCTCGAACGTATCTGGCTCTGCTCTCTCTAGCTGCGGCGCATCCTCCTGGTTCTGGTCCCGGCCCTGGCCCCCGGATTCCATACCCAGCATTGGCTCGGAATCCATCTCCTCCACAGACACCGGCCCAGCAACGGCCCTCCCACCCTCGAGCTGAACCAGATACCTCGCAAACGGCAGGACCACATCAACCCGATGCGTTGCCAGAATCCTCGTCCTCCCCTTCGCCAACGCCCCGGTCAATGCGCCGTAGACAATCGTCCTACTGACATGGGCATCAACAGCGCTCAGCACGTCGTCGAGAACAAGCACGCCGGCGCGAGAGTATAATGCCCGAGCCAGTGCGATGCGCCAGCGCTGGCCGCCCGAGAGGCTGACCCCGTTCGGCCCGACCTCTGTTTGGTCGCCATCCTGAAAGAGCAGGATATCCCGATCGAGGGCGCAGGCGTCGAGGACGGCGGTGTAGCGCTGGTTGACGAGGGGGAGGCCGAACAGGATGTTGTCCCTTATTGTGCCGCTTTCGATCCAGGGTGATTGGGAGACGAAAGCTGTTTCGTACGGGATGACCCACGTCTCGCTGCTCGGGGGAGGGTTGGTGTTGCCGTCTGAGGCAGGAAAATGGATCGTGCCGGATACGAGGATGGCTTCGCTGAGGATGGCCGCGAGGAGGAGACTCTTTCCTGATCCCGTTCGTCCGGCGATGACGCTGAGCTCTCCTGTGGGGAATTCCACGTTTATGCCTTGTAGCTTAAATCGACCTTGTCCCGCAATCTCGTCGTCCTCAAAAGCATGTGGCCACTCGACAACCACGTCTTCCAACGTGATCCGCTCGGCGGGCACTGATACAAGCTTCCGATCGGCCTGGCCCAGATATCGTTCCAACCTGTCAAAGCTAGCCTTGGCTTCGAGCGCGCCAGTCCACAGCTTCGGAAGAAGCGACACAGCGTCCTGGACGTGGTCAAACAAACCAAGCGAGGCAAAAATGACTGACGCCTTGATGTGCCTCCCATTCTGGACGACATATACGAGGAACGCAACAGTCGAGAGCAGCAGTGGACCCAGGTCGGCAGTGAAGTCCCCGAGGCGCTGGAACGCGGCCAGTCTCCACAGCCGTGCCAGCTCCTTCTCGCGTATGGCCAGGATACGGTCCTCGAAGTGCTTCTCCAGCGCACAGTACCGGATCTGCCGTGCACCGCGCAGCGCTTCGGTTAGGATATGCGCCTTCTTGTCGCGATACTTGTTCACGGCTGCGACCTGGGCTCTATATTGTCTTGAGATACACGCGTTGACGGCTACTATGAGACTGGCAGCGGATAAGCCGGATAGGATGGGCGTCCAGCCGAGGAGGTTGGCGAGGAAGACCCCGGCCACGGCGAGCTTGACTGTGGCTTCGATGGGGTCGTTTGCGGACTCACAGAACTTGGCTATTCTTTCACTGTATATCGCAAGTCAGTTTGGGCTTTCGTTACTGAATGGCAGCGGGGAGGTGGGTGATTTACCTGTCAACCTTCATGTGATTCATGACAGACTGCTTAACCTTCTTCACCCCAGCCACCTTGTCTGATTTCTTCTTCTTCTGCCCCGGCGAAACAGACTCATACTGCCGCAGCGCCTTGTTGAAGACCAAACTCTGCAGCCACGAGCCAACCGGTATTTCGAGTCGTGTCGTCGTGATCCACGACAGCCAGTTCACAGTCGCGACCTGGACGAGCTGGCTTGCCAGTAGACCGAGCACCCAAACCGCAACCCCAGATCTCTGACCTGTCTCAATGCCATCAAGAAACGAATACATGGCCAGCTGTGAGACTGGCGGGAGGCAGGCTGAGAGAAGGGTGTATCCCCACTGCAGCACGAGCTGGCGCCCATGTTCTTTGAGGAGCTGTCGCCAGAGGGGCAATTCCTTGACAAATGGAAGGCGTGTGTGAAGTGTGTGTGAACGGGTGCGGTAATCTAACGCGGGAATGTCTTTGAGCTCGATGGGTCTCTGGTTCGCGACGAACGAGACGCCTCTGTTCCAGGAGAAAGTGATCATGGATAGCAGGGAGAGTGTGTACTGTTGGTCGACGAGGCTTTCTTTATGGTACACATCTGGTCGTCTTGGGAATGAAGCAAAGGCTGTGGATGTGACTGTCCCACAGATAAACTGCACGAGATACAAGACACCTTGAGCGATTTGCCTCGGTTCGTGGCTGGAAAAGGCCTCAATTGTGCTTGGTCCGTGACGGTAGGCGAGGGAGCTTGTGAAGCACAGCGACAGAATGAGTCCAAAGACGACTCGGCCGAACTTGAGGGCTAAATCCTGCCGTCGGCGACCAGAAGGGAGGGAGGAGTACTGCAGGAGGATAAAAATCTGGTGTGCTTGTTAGTTTGCTGAACACGGTTCGTAACTCTCATGGAAGGAAAAGATACCTACCCAGATCGTGGGGTCTATCATCAAGGCTAAAGCCTGGCCGAAGAAGATGTCTTCGCTTGGTAACCTCCTCGGGGTCGCGACCGAGGCAATCGAGACGACCAGCCCGACGATGGTAGACACGCGCAGCGCAGCCCGGGGGAGGCGATCAGAGTAGGCTTTGAGGGACTGCTCGGTCGCGACTCTATCGCGGTCGTGGTAGCCTTCTTCCATGGTGCCTATTTTGTAGTTGGTATTGTTTCTGTGACAAGGTCTGGAGTTTATGCGGTTGGACTAGGGAGTGAAAGGTAGGGAGATGGTAACGACAGGGATTGCCTGGGGAGGCGAGGGAGCTAGTCGTGGTATATAAAGCGAGAGACTAAGAAGGTATGGGATATGGCAGCGATGAAGAGCGAGGGATCAGGATTCAACAGCTGTATTTACGGGTATTTTCTTCACGCACAATCCAAGAAACTGTAACACCCGTTCTAAATATTTCAAATGTGGAGTCACCCCTAAAACGGTCATGATACTGAACTGCTTCATTCCACCCCGTCTCTCTTACAGCTTCCGGCCAAGCTAACCATTGACCACAGTCCCCCCGTTGCAGTGGATTGTCTGACCGCTGATACACGAGCTGTCCGTCGACGCCAGAAACACTACACAAGTGGCAATCTCACTCGGCTGAGCAGGCCTTCCCATGGGGCTAGTAAATTGCTTCTGCGCGTCGTCCGACATGGTGGCCGGGATCAGGGGCGTCCAGACGGGCCCTGGCGCGATGGCGTTGACCCTGATGCCCTTGCTGAGCTGCTGGTTGCTGAGGCCGCGCGTGAAGGATATGATGGCGCCTTTGGTGGAGGTGTAATCCAGCAGGTCTGGACGGCCGATATATGCGTTGATGCTGGCGTTGTTGATGATGGTGCTTCCGCGCTTCATGTGCGGGAGGACATATTTGGCCAGGTAGAAGTAGGGATGGATGTTGGTGTCAAAAGTCTTGATCCACTGGTCCCTGGAAGGTGTTACAACTGGGTCCCAGCCTCGTATGGTTGGTGAGAACTTACTCGGAAAGATCTTTGATGTCCTCCACCATCATCTGGAAGGCCGCATTGTTGAAGAGGATGTCGATCTTCCCGCCAAAGACTCGAACTGCCTCGTCCACCACCTGTTTGCACTTGGCTCGGTCGCGCAGATCAACCGCCACGAGGTGGCACTGGCGACCGTAAGCCTCGACCCGCCGCTTGGTCTCCTGCGCGTCGTCCTCCTCCTCGGGCAGGTACGCAATCAACGAGTCGGCTCCCTCCATGGCGAACAGGATGGCAGTCGCTCGGCCAATTCCGGAATCGCCACCCGTGATGATGGCCTTCTTGCCCTCGAGCTTACCGGCGGCCCGGTACTTTTGGGGCTTTGTGCTGTCATCGACCGAGGGGATCTCGTCGAACAGGGGGGTGGGATCGGGCATCTTGGACTCCTTTCCCGGGAAAGATTGGGAAGTAACGGGGATCTTGTGATCTTTTGCTTGTGTCAATTTCTCTCATGTAAACTCTTGGAGGATAACATGTTGACTTACCCGGCTCGAATTGGGACGTCATGGTGCCAATAGTTTGAGGATCGATTATTCAGGGCCAACAAATTGGATTTGATTAGATAGGAAGTTCTGAGTTGAGAATTGAGGCGATTCAAAGAGTTGAGTGAACTCTGTGCAATTATACTGTTGTCGTCGGTCGAAGTCTATGACATCGATAGTGGTCTTATGCTGGTGACGTCATGGTCGATCGGCGTTCCGGGGGCCCATTGTTTACCGATGCCTCCGGCTGTCTTCCCGTCTATTTTCCCAAGCTGGAAGGGGCTGTTAATTGAAGTGGAAGGTGCAGTGGTTTGGTGCTTTGTGTGGTGCGCATGGCTTCGGTTGGTCCGGAGGAGGGGATGATGGTTTGTTTACACCCCCTTTTCCCCGCAGGCACTGCACCATGTATTTTTCGTTAAGACTCGCATTGTAAGAACACAATACTCATTTCATGTACCTACTAAGTAACATTCTTAGTACTCATTCCCACTCTTTCCAGCGACCCATACATTGGGATATCCCGTCATCACTGCCCTTGACCGTACATTATCAGTCCTACCTATTACATCCTCCATCTTACCCTATCACTGAGCCCCGGCTCGCCACACCATTGATTCCAGTCGAAAAATCCACTGCATAATTGCAACCTACTCGTCCCTCCTAATCAATTCAAGCTTCCCCGTATCCAATCACATGCGGCCCGCCCTCTCCCTCCAAGCAAGCTCATCACGGAGCCGCCGAATACGATCATCGATATGCCTGAGAAGTCTCGCGCCCTCGCTGTCCCCGTCCACTCCCTGACTAGGTAAAGGAGCGAGGTATCCTCCCCCACTTGTATTTGCGGACCGGTCTGCCGGCGCCGGCGACGGGTCAATCTCTATCCCGTATTCGGGATGCCCACCCTGGTATGGACCGGCCTGCGATGGACCGGCCTGAGATGGACCGCGCATATGGCCTTGGCTAGGTCCTGAAGGTGGCCGGTTCAGAAAGGCTGGCGCATACTCGACGTTTATCCTCCGGCGCTGAGGTTCAGGGGCCTCGATATCCTCATCTTCATCGTAGCGACGTCTTCTCTGTCCAGTGGCAGGCGGTGAGAATCCCTGCTGCTGCTGCGGCGGCGGCGGGAAGGCGGACGGATACTGACCGGGTGCTACCGGGAGGATGGATCGGATCGGCGGCAATCTCGTGACTCGGTTCAAGTCAGCCTGGGGACCGCTGAACTGGCCGCGCTGATCTGCCAGAGGGCCGTGGCTTGGGCTGTTCCGGAAGCCATGGGGGTTTATCGGTGCTCCCGGATGTGCGGCCATGGGCGGTGGAGGATGAGCAGGAGGAGCAGGAGGAGCAGCAGGGGTGTTAGCCACCGATCCATGGACCGGCGCCTGCGCTTGCTCCTGCACTGCCGGTTCTGGGGCTGGAGCCGCAGCCGGAGCCGGAGCCGGAGCCGGAACCGGCGGGTCCTGTACTTGAGGACCGACATTCCCCCCCGCCCGACGCGGTGGCCGACCCCTACGCCTGGCCGGGCGTGGAGCCTCGTGCTCTTCCTCCATATCCACCAAGATCCCCCCGTTGGGATCGAGGGCATGTCCGTTGCCCAGCCGGCCCCTCGTCCTCCGCACGCAGGGACCGCATACCTGCCTACCGCAGGCGAGGTCTGCGCAGCGGTAGATGACGCCCTCTTTTGCTCGGGCGTCACAAAAGTCGCACTTTTGGATTCTATAGAGTTCAAGGAATATGAGTATAGATGGACCTCAAAGAGAGTGAAGAAGCATGTCAAGACGCAAGCAGTCTGTGAGAATTTGTGAATAAGGGGGAATCACTTACTTGCCGTATTGGACTTGCCAAGTCCTGTGAATTCCTTCACCGGAAGCAGCAGGGACTTGGCGGGCAGGGCGGGCGACCGGGGAGACGGGGGCGACGATAGCAGCAGCAGCAGCAGCAGCAGCGGGCTCGGCAGTAGGGATGGTCGCCGGGCCGGCGACTGGATCGGACTCGGCAGGGCCGGGTCGCCGGGGCCCAGCGCTCGAGCCCTCACCGGCGTTCATAAGTGCGGACAAGTCCATTATAAATCTTTATTTAAGCTCAGACGAGCAAAATCAGAGGCGCAAAAGCGTTTGTCGATCCGCTATGTTGGGATCCTTTCGTCAATATGAAGGTCGATATGGACTCGAGCGGGTCAGTCTTTTGATCGACTGAATATTTTGAGAAAAAAAAGGGGCCGGCCAGATTTTAAGTCAGCACAATGAAATGAGCGTGAATGGGGATCTGGCTGAGCGGCCAATGTTTCTGAGGAGCCAGGATATCAGAGTGGCCGGGTGGCACGCCGTCTTGGATGCCCGGGGATCTCTGGGAGATGGCTTGTTGAAGATGATGCCGCACGGGAAGATAAATTTGACTAAGACCTCGTGGTTAGGTTCAGGGCCGCAAGGCTTCCTTGGAGGGAGCCAACCGGTTGTGACTGGTGGTATAAATCAACCCGAGACTCTCGTCTGATGGAAGCTAAGATGATTGCTTCAGGGTAGTCTTTTTGATCCCAAGGTGTGTTGGGAACCTCAACAAAATGATGAGCAAGAGAGGTGGGGTTTCAAGAAGAAAGAAAGAGAAAAAGAACTCCAAGGCGGTGGCTTGAAGCAGACGATTATGAAGAGGTGTAGAACTCCTGGAACGGCGTGGGCTGTCTGCAGGTCGAAGGTGTCTAGGGAATAAGACTGCCGCAGTGTTCAAGATTACGGCAGTACTGGCGTCAACGAAGGTGAGATTTGATGCGAATGGTTGATGCTGCTAGTTGCCTAGGACCAAGTCGAAGAACCGAGGAGACTACCGGAGGATAGCAGAGAACAAGCCAGTGATGAGAATAAGCGACAAGTGGGCTGGTAGCTCCTAAAAGGCCGAAGATGGTTGTTCAGTTGGAAGTGGTGGGTGGGAGGCTGATGATGAGGAATAGTTGAGCGCTGAAGGGGGGCGCTCCTGGGCTATTTATCCCCAAAGATGGGCTTGGGTTTGCCCGGACCAGGAAGGGAGGGCACGGGTCTCAGAGACTGCCTCGGAACCGTCTTGGCCACTGTAGAAGACCGAACGAAATTCGTGATGGGATGGATTTCGAAGGGGGACGTGGAGCCACTGGGTTTCAAGATTCCCTCGACATGGTCCACGGTGAGGGGCCATAGGTTCTGAAAAGAAGTCCCAGTAGCTCTCCTGGTAGGTATATCAAACATGACGAAGCTGGGGACCATTTAGGGGGAGTGTTATTCGCGGGTTCAGTCAAACTTTACACCCAGAAGACAGCTTGCAAGAGTCCCGAAGTAGGCGGGGCTGCTGGGTATGAAAGCTCAGGGGTTAGGTGGATTAGAGCTCTTCTACGATGTTCATTGAACGTATTACTTAGTGAAGCATAAAAGGCCAAAAGTATATACATGGTACTTGGTTTTTTCTACGAATTCCTACCAGAGAACCGGGTAGTCTTTGGCTTTGGTATGGCCCAGGGGCGTTTCCACTGCCCCTCTTCACCCGAGTCGTCTGGTTCCTGACCATTGTGAGAGTTTATATTCCGAGCTGTCCCCGCCACTGACAGAGGGCCACAGATGAGCATGGCATGGCTACCAGGGGGGTATAGCGAGGTTTGTATTCCACTTCTGGTGTTTGCCAGACACAATTAGCCGCCCCTCTCCTACTACTCGAGTGTTATCCCAAGTACACTAGACAGAGAGCTGGTTGTCATTGGATAGGTGGTGCCTCTAAATCGGATCAGTGTATCAGGTCGACTCGTCTCTTTCATGACCACGGCCTTTATTCTTCTTCCTCTGGTGTTTTGAAGCCGCCACCTGTCTGCTTTGCTGTTTGGCCGTTTGTCTGAAGTGAACTCCTTGTGGTCAAATCACAGTCAGATCTGGGCCCCGTTACGGGGCTGGTGAATCATACAAGACCCGCTCCAATCTCGCACCATGATGTTTTCCCATCCTGTGTTCTTTGCCAGCTGGCCCCTCGTGCGCGTTTTGGACCTGTGGTTCATCCAAAGCCAGCTGCTAGCCGAGGAAACAGCAAACGGATGTCTGTCTGCCACTTAAACTGGGTGGGGCGCTCGAAAACCGGCGTTGTGCCGCCCCGGCCGACTTTTTTCTTTCTTTCTTTCCACTGTCGTCAACCACAACCCGGCGCACCGGTTCTTTCGTTTTATCTACCGGACGTATGCGTTTATAAGCGACGAATATGCGTGTAGAAGCGACGAATATGCGTGTACAGGCGGTGGTATGGGTGTAGAGGCGATGATATGGGGGTAGAAGCGACAAATATGCGTGTATAAGCGACCAATTCACTCTACCAGACGTTATGCGTATAAAAACGACGAATATGCGTGTAAAAGCGACGAATATGTAATAAGGGAGACGAAAATATCCGGGGGTTTGGTTACTGGGAGGACTGGAGAGGTGTATGTCGGCGTGGTGGGAGGAGGGGCTCCCGGTGAGCCGCCGATGGTTTTCGTCTCGAGCCGGTGCAGACTCTTGCTCTACAAACACAAAATCACCTGGCTCCGTAGTAACGGACTGGCAACCAGCTGTAGCCCCGGAGCTATTGCTCCTGGGGGGTAAGGGGGGTGCACCCCCTTTTTGATCTGAACCAACACCTACCCCCCTCCCGGAGCCAGCTGGCAGATTCTTTGAGCAGCAACTAGCAAGACAATGAGCATATTCCAAGTCAATCTAATCTATGAATGCACCCTACAAGCTGTCGAAAATCAGCAAAGAATAGGGGCCTGACCGGCGGCACCCCCGTACAAGGCTCAGGTAGGCCAAATCTTTGTCTACGCAACAGTGCTCCAGTGAGCAAGAAATGGCGATGCGTTCTCAACGAGAGCTGGTAATCTATGAATCAAAATGTTGACCGCTCCGCTTGCCAGAAAATAAGCTGTGTTGAATCTTGGTTTGTATGAGGACTCGTTGCTTAACCCCAGCTACTTCGTACACCTACATTTCTTTTGTGTTTGGATCATTTTCTATTTATGAACTCTATATAGACTATGTGAGGTTGAAAATACACGAACAGACCCAAAAATGAAAAGCAGATATATTCTTAGTTGGGCATGGAAGATAGGTCGGGTATTTGTTATAGGGGATTCCGTATCAAAAGTGGTGGTCCCCTATCCCACTCCGCCAAGGGTTGTCGACAGGATCAACAAGTGGTAGCGAAACAAGAGCCTGGAGGCGATCTATCAGGGAAATGGCCGGTAGTACCCTGACGCCCGGCCATCCGGTTAAGTCAGGAGAGTTAAGTCAGGTACTTGACCTGGCGGGCCGCCGTTGGATTTCGTCCTAAGATGGTGCGAGGCGATGTCAAACACAGACTCGCCTATCTCCCCAATAACAGGCTTTCAGCGAGATGCAGTCTCGGAGTCATTGCTCGTGGCGCGTCTGAGAGGGGTGAGACAGATTTGATCGAGATCTGTACCCGCGGTACATGGCGATGGCCGGGCACCCCTTACGCAACTCAACCCACTTCTTGCGCACCAACGCCGCTCCGCAGTGGAAATGTCGATCCCGAGTTAGATGTTGGCAGCTTAGAGGCCGAACGGAATCCTGGGCTATATCTACATGCCAGCTAATTTCTACTAGGTAGCTGACGGTAGGCATAAGGTTCCCGGCTGGGGACCTGAAAGGGGTGCACTCCTATCGAGCGACTTGCCCGTGGACTCTCGCACAATGGCGTCAAAAGCTGACCGTGCCATCATATATCATCAGATCTGAAGAGATCTGATGTATGGGCGAAACTTTGATATTGCTAGGCCGTCATAGCAAAGTGTCCATTGGGATATCTGACAGTGATGGTGCAAGACGGAGAACACGCAAGGTAACCATGGATTCTTTATGCCTAACCCTACTACATGACAGGAACCGCCATGTAAGACAGGCCAGAAGGGAAGCGTTCCTGCCAGCCCGGAATCTTCTGGCCCGGTGCAATATCCAGTGGCAGATGAGTCACTTGCCACCCACTGCAATTTCAACCCACACGGAGGTCTTTTGAATGTAGTGATTTTCTGTCGACAAGTTGATAGATCACAACAGCTGTGATAAACGCCGAGGGACGAAGGGAATTGAACTCCCGATCTCTAGTAGACAGACGATAAGCCATAAGCAAAACGGGCAATATAATACAGGTGTGCCGAGCATGCTGCCTGGCACCTAGGTAGGTACCTGGACTGGTACGAGGCCGGTTAATATAGCACATATGCTTATAGAGGGCAGCCAGAGCATGATTCCTCAAACTGCAGCAGAGAGTGTACGGAAGTATCGCCAGCCTCTACCGGGTCCGACAGAGCGGTGCGCCGTTGCTAGCTCCGGATCGGATCCGACGAACCAGTCCGTAACTATGGCTTGCCGCAAAGTCGCAAGCGAACTGGCTCTGCGTCGCCGCTGTTAGCGCAAGTGCGTCGAGCCGACGGGTGATCAGAGCGTTGCAGCTGTGGAGAGAGGCAGGGGTCTCACAGACTGTCCAATCAGCTGCCTGTGACCCCTCCACCACCACCCTGATTGGGCAATTGCTCATTAAACGTGAGCGCGTCTGCGTCGCGCGTGGTTGGCGTCTCGACGCGTCTCCGACGTGCACCGCTCGTCGCTCCCCGCCGCCGCCTTCCTGCCGTGACCCAAAGCGGGAAGCCGCTTGATTGCGCGCAAACCGGGAATCCTCGAGCTGTTGGTACCCGTTATCCTTATCATGCAGCCTCGACCGGAACTGCTTGAGCAAAAGCTGGTCTGCCGAGAGCCATCTGCCGCTTGCGTGGGGTTTTCCAAACCAGAGGAGCTGTCCCTGCATCGTCTCCCCCTCTGTCTGTTTCGACTGACAGCCTCAACCCTCAACGTCCTCCCCCCCCCCCCCCCCCCCACTCACACACCTGGATGTCATACGGAATAGTGCGCACCAAATGACGGCTCTGTGAGATTGCAGGTGTCCAGCCGTCGTTGCCCGTGTCCGGAGGGGAGCAGATGATCAGGTCTTTCTTTCTCTCCTGACAAGCCGGCTCTCCCTCCTGATCAGCAATATCAAGCGCCCGTCCGAGGCTGAATGGGCTATCGAGGTCGAGGTCGGCGTCCTGACGACCGATGAGCGGCTAATACTGACTATAGACACCCGACCCCCCTGATTTTTCTTTTTCGCGATCCGGGGTCGCACAAATGACCGAAACCCGGCTCGAGTCTCTTAACCATCTGGCATATTACCCGTCATCCGAGCGAGCCGGACGGTAGACAGGTGCCCCTTGACAGCCATCCCTTTCAGCAATGCGGCCATGGCGTCTACGGTCTGGCTGCGGCCGAGGGAGATGGATGTATGTAGGGTAGGTCTGTGAGCAGTCCTGAATAGATTCACGATTCACTTTGACTCGGAGAGCCGCGATCTGAGAGTTGATGGCCGGAGCCGTGATGGTGTGCACCCAACAAGGGAGCGAGCGCACAGGCTGAGCCAACCCTCCCTCGATCTTCCTGATTGTCCCTGACTGAATCTGGAGTGCTTGCAGCAGGGTGCAGCGGGCTTGCAGATGGGTGCAACGTCCAGAGGCCGAGGGGGGAGCTGCAGCTAGCCAAGGCCCAAGCTCCCTTGATTGGACGCCCGCTTCGTCATGTGGTCCACCCGGACGAGAAACCAAGCGGGAGCCCCTGCCAGAAAGGCTTGCAGCCCTCTCTTATTAGGCGCATTATTCCTCTCCGTCAGTCCCCGGTCTTCTCTCCTTCACCTTCCGGCCTGCACACACACCTTGCGACACCTCAACATCTCGCACCCTCCGCTTCGCCAGCCATTCCAGTCTGTTTGCCACGATCTGAATCTGCTCCGCCGGCTTCTTCCCATTGTAGCGACCGTGGTCGTTGCGACGCACAAGACGCAGCAGCTCGCGGCGCATTTATTCGCATCGTCTGTCGCAAACGTCGGTCCCGCCTGTTTGCGCGCCGGCCCGATTTAGCCACCACCGCGCGCTCCGACTCTTAACCATCAGCCCTAAGACCAACGAACTATACTCCGACTTATAAGTAAAATCACTTTACGACGACCCGGCCCCGCTTCCTGAATCGGCGCGCGACGAACATGTTGCTACCGTCGGCCATCTCGTGCGATACGTCGCAACCGCCCCTCACGCGCCTGCAAGCTGCGCTCTTCGCCTCCCCGCCGGCGAGCCCGCCGCAGCTCTCGACCCACCATGCCACCGGCAACATTTTCTCGTCATGCCGCTCGCTGCAGTCCCTCCTCGCGGCTCCCGCACCTATCCAGACGGCCGCCGCACCGACGCCTATTACACCACCTACCTCGTCGCATGCCAACTCGCAGCTCCCAACGCCACCACTGATGCATGCGCCGTCTCCGATCAAACTGCGCCTCCGCTCACGGAAGACGGACGGCGCGGCCGCCCCTGCCGGCGACCACGGCCCTGTGCGCAAGCGCATCGTCAAGCGCGCGGCGCCGAGGGGGGTGAACAAGCGCCGGAGAGCCGTCGGTGACGACATGGGTCGCGACGACGACGACGAGGTGGACAGCGATGCGGAGGTACCAACGGCGTACGAGGGGAAACCAGCGACAAGCATCGAAAGCGATGAGCCGCCGAGACCACAGACGCCGAAGCGCGCGCGGATTGCGCCCGAGGTGTTGCCGTTGGGTCTCGAGCGGACAGATTACCATGATCTGCACCTCGACGGGGTATTCAAGGACGAGAAGCAGCGAGTAGAGGGGACGGATGTCGTGTTGGAGGCTGACGGGGAGTCGTGGAGCACAGAGGAGGACCGGATCCTGGTGGAGTTGGTGTTGGAGAAGTTGAAGCTGAGCAAGTCGGACTGGCAGGACTGCGCACGGAGTCTGGGCAAGGACAGGAGTAGTGTCGGGCGGCGGTGGAAAAGTTTGATGATTAATGGGGATGTCGGGCTGAAGAGGAGTCGGAGGAGTAAACTGCATGGGACGTGGAGGTGACGACGGTGTTTGTTTGCATGACTGGTGTTTGGCGTACTGGGATCTGTCATGATATCCGGGCTGCAGGAGCGCCCATGGTGGCTTGCTGAATATTACTATGCTACAGATTAATCTGTGATGTTTTAACGATTGCACTGCGGTTGGTGTTGTGATCTCTGACAACGGCTCTGCCCCATGGGAACGATTTCAGCAAACTACTTCCCGGAAGACTGACAAACTGGTAGTGGCCATCCGAACTAGATCGATCAGTCGGGTGGACCCTGGAACGGCGGCATCAATGTGAGGTACAGAAGCAGCAACTCTCAGCGACTTGGGAAGCCGCCATGAGCCCAGTTTTACCAACTCGACGACAAACGCCGAACAGTACAACCAACTCTGGCCATTAGACAGCAGCTGACTCTGAGCGCTCAGTGCATGCAAGTTTCTTCTTGGTTGCCAAAAGCCTACCTGGTCAAGACAAATCCGGTTCTCGTCCAAGTGAAGAGTTACAGGTAAACAAGAGTTACATTAGCAAGGGGTCAACCACGGACGAGCCCTGGACATAGCGCACGGCATGGAAAGCGAAAAGAAGGTGAACCATGGGAAACTGGTGGGGAAAGGCGGGATGGACACGGCAGAGGGACGGGAGACGGGAGCGTGTGTGAGTAAGTGGGGGGTAGAGTGAGGTGGTCAAAGCTAAACCACACGGAAGATAAAATATCCCTGAATAGTGTCTATCTAGATGTTGTCGTCGTGCGTCCCTCATCGTGACAGAGATAAAACTTTGGGAAGGAAGCAAGGGAGGAGAGGGGGAGAAGGGAAGAGGGAAGGGGGTGCACGGATGGACGTGTCTTAGCTAGCTGCGCGTCATGATACATGAGAACTTGACCGCCTTGCATACAGAAGATCGACTTGCGCGCATTCGGGTCCGGATAACAAAAAGGAAGAAGGGTGTCCCTCGAGGACTGTTGGGCAGGTGAACTGGTGAGAGGCTGTCGACGACAGCAATCGTCAAAGGCAAAGCAGCATCCAACCAAGGCAAGCTGCGAACCAAGCAGACATAGAAAGGTACTTTGGGCAGAAGTAAATGAATCTGAGCCTTGATTTTTCTGATCCCACGTTATTCAAATCTCTGCCTCAATTGTTGATCGCCGTGTCTTCGCAAGCCGTGGTGACAGCTCGACACCGAGTAGAGGAGAAAGAAGAGGAAGATTTGAATCCGAGGGGGGGTTTATAGTCCTGGCAAAGAGTGTCAACAGCTGCAAGAAAGGATTTGCCACTGCCCGTAGAAATGGAAGGAAGCTCCAACTTTACTCAGAGCCCATGCCTTCAACTCCAGGTCAACACACCTACCTTGCATTTGGGGGGGGGGTTTCAACAGAGATCAAAACAGACTGTTGGGGCGTCAACATAGCCAGTGATTTAAATCTCTCGTAAGTGTGATTTGGCCAACACCCAATTTTCCTTCTAAAAGCTTTTGAGGGCCTAACAGCTGTTGGATCCAACAGCTGTTAGGGCATGGTTAGAAAATTTTGTGTTAACGGCTGTTTTGGTGGATATTTTGGCTCCCAACCTGTTAGACTCAACATCTGTTAGGCCGATAACAGAATTTCGGCTCTATTCCGCTTTTATAGCTCTGTTGATGTGTGAATACTCTGTTGGGGGCGTGAACAGTCTGTTACCACCCCCAAAACGCTTACAACAGTCTGTTTAAACAACCCCCCCCCCCTCCCTTGCATGGTATTACCTACCTATACTACATCTTCGCGCTGCGAGCACATAAAAAGTTGTAAAGGGAAACCCATCAGCCTGATTTTGACTACACCGCCGGAAACAACGCCAAAAGCTCCTCCCGAACTTCGTCCCTCACCCAGGGGGTAAACGACTCGTCCATCACCCGCCGAGCAGAAACAGTCTGCCTCCTCGAATTCACAATAGATGCCTTGACATTGGCACCCTTCTCCACAAGCAGCTTGAACGTCGTGGCCCGGTCTTCTGCCACCCGACGTGCATCTTCTGAAGTGCTCCCTGCCGCCCGAACCACATCCGCATGTGTCTCTACGAAGGCACTGTACTGCCACTGCAGCGCTCGCTCCCATAGTGTTTTCCCCTCAAACTTGTCGTTGGGACTCGCCCCTAGGTCTAGCAGTATCTTGACAAGTTCTGATTTGACAAGTCCATAGGGAGCCACGGGCGTGTGGACCATGGCGTAGTCGAGGAGCGGCCGGCCGCGTTTTGGTCTCAGCATCGTTTTTCGGGACCTGGGCCTTGCCTCGAACTGGGCTGCTACGTAGATTCGAAGCCCAAACTGAACCGCAAGAGAGATAAACGAGTCATGCCTGCCTCTCTGGTGCGAACAAGCAGGGTCAAAGTGAAAGTTGGACCAGTGTATCTGGGAGATGCGTTTCGAATCCCGTCCGTGGTCGTCAATACTGACAATGCCGTTGGGGTCTTGTATTCTGGTGCCGAGATATTTGCCGTTTCTGTCTCTCTGAAGGCGGTCATGGTGAAGTTGCATGGTCTTATCCAGTTCTTGAAGGAGCACGTGGTAACCACGAACTACCTCACTCGATACTGACCGAACCGGGAACCTGGAGTCAGCAGCGTGTGCCGCCAACAACGCCATCGTGGCAAAGGCCCATAGCTGCCGCAGTGGTGTTGTTGGCGGCACGAATTTGAGCTGCTGGACAGCTGATTTGAGAAGGGCGATGTAAGGGGAAAAGTCGCCAAGTCCAGGTTGTTTGGCGGCCGTCTGGAGCATTGCGGATTCCAACTCGAAAAACTCAGGGACTGATCTCTGACAATACTCAATGACTGAAGAAGGGTTCCATTCTCCCCCGTCGTGTTTAGATGCCGCAGTTGTAAGGAAACCAGGCCAAGCGGACGTAAGCTCTTCGGCCAGCCGACGGCACTGCAGCTGGATTGTTACAGCACACCGCGGCCAAGGCTTGATTCCGGGCCGAAAACCCAACGGGTCACTTAGACCTAATGCTAGATCGACAAGCCTCACATCTCCGCCCCCGTCACCGGCCATCCTCTGCAAGACATCTGTTCCGGCCGACATGGTCAGGGCTGCCTGCGATGCCCGACGTTGCAAGTCCTCGTCCAGCTTGTACCAGAGGGTCCGGTAGAGATCTTGAAGCGAAGGACGTTGTTGGCTGTCGATTTCGGCCAAGATTATGGCAAGAGTCTTGCCTCGGCCAAGGTCCTCACGGATGGTATTGACGCGGAACACAGCCCAAAGGAAGATGCCGCGTGACGCTTGAACTAGCTTCTCGATGAGGGCATCTGCGCTCGCTTGATCCGCCCGCTTTGCCAATCGAAAATTTCTCACACCACCGAGTATTGTGGCCACATGTGTCCTAATGTCACCGCTGTTGAGTTCGTCCAGCTTGACCTGCGGTTCAAGGCCCAGGTTCACAAATGCATCTAGCGGCCGGCTTGAAACCAGGGCCTTAGCATGGGTTGATAATCCAATCTCAGTTCGGAAGAATTCGATAATCACGACGGGGCCACGGTTGTTGTCTTCGGGTATGTATTCGTCCAGGCCGTCGATGAGGAAGAAAATCTTTGATGGTATTCGGTCTTGCCTGAGGAGTCTGATGAAGGCGGATCGAAGTTCGTCCACCTTCCAGGCTCCAAGCCCGGGGGTCGCAGGAGCCATATAGGTCGATGCCGCGGCATACAGTGCGGCCCATTCCTTAGGAAATACAACAGGCATCAGTTGGGGCAGTTGGCTGAGAACGCTGTGGAGTAAGGACCGTAGAATTCCTTCTTCTGACCGCTCCAGGCGGGTGCCGCTTCGCCAGAGATAGAAGGCCGCCATAACAAGCGGGCTTGGGTGTGCCCACTCGCTGAGCAGAGGCTTTGTTTCCAGGTGTGTATAGATATGGCTCATCATTGTCGACTTTCCCGAACCCTCATTCCCTTGGATGAGGTAGAGCCCCGATCCCATAGCAAGCCATTGTGAGAGGCCCGGCCATAATTCACCAAGCGACTCTTCAAAAACCTGGCCGTGTGACGAGCCTGACGCAGACTCGATGCCGTTCTGTCGACGGCCCATCGCGGGAAAGGATATCAAGGTCAGGAAGCCCCTGTCTGCTTCTTGTCTAACGGCAGCCTCTCTGGCAGGGTCCGCTGGTGTATGAGAGTTACCCCCAGGTTGTAGTCCAAGGCGGTTTACAAGCTGTACCGATGACGTGAAGTAGTTGGCCTCTTCCTCGGTGGTTTGGCTGTTGCGATATTGTGCGAGTAATGCTTCAACGACGGCCATATCGTATCCACCCAGGTTCCGCTGCTTTGACAGTGTACGGATTTCGTTGGCGAAAGCTTCTCGGTTGCCGCTTTGCCGCTGGGTCCTTTTGGGGGCTGTCAGCTCGTCCTCCGATCATCAACGGGGCCCGGAGGTTCTTACATGGCCAGGGAAAGTTGTCCCAGCCGATCTTCCACCCTTTTTATGACGTTCTCCAGACGTGATCCCCGCTGTCCAAGTATTGTTCGTCCAAATATTGCCACTGCCATCCGAATTGGAAACATTTTCTCTTGTTCCCACAGAGCGAAGACTCGCAAATAGTCGAGATCATCCCAAACCTCGTCAACGAGGTGTCTCAGCGGTTTCCATTGCTGGTTCCCCACGAGTTCCATGTACTGGAGTGCATCACTGAACTCTTCACTGTAACTAATGAAATCCACAGTCCTGGAGAACCTATTGTATGCGCGGATAGCTGCAGTGGCGACATCGGCTACTGCGACAACTGAGGAGAAGGCGGCGAGAGACTCAGCCATCGGGAAAGTTGTGGATTGAAGAGGACCACAAGGAAAGATTATAATGTAAAGTCCCGTTTTAAACTCCTTTGGTATATCCAAAGGGGCGGCGGCGGTCCCTCGGCTGCGGTCTTTGCGTTGGAGCCTCACACCTGAGCATACCTACCTAGGTAGGTAGGTATTGACCCCAAGTGGGCTGTGCGGCATCTCGCGCCATCAGGAAGCCACAAACGGGGAAGCACGACGCCTGATTGGTGGCCTCGTTGGGCGTCTCTCCCGCGACGCGCCCCCCTCCCACTTGCCAAGGTTGTCTATTGATCAGCTTCCTCCCCTCACTTCCTGAGGTATACAGGACGAGGAACTCCACAACGAAGAATCCAAGAAGCAGTGGACATGGAAGGAGCGCAGCCTCAGGAAAGCGAAGCGCAGCCGCGCGCGGATCTCGGATTCCTATCGGCACTTGCAGACTCGATGGTCAAGGAAGAAGACCGGACCATCTTTCGCCGTTTCGATAAGCTTAATCTTCTTCAGCTTCTAGTCCTGCAGGACGAGATCCAGGGGTTGATGGACCAGCTTGCGGAACAACTACCATTAACCAGGAGCGATGCTCAGACCGAGGCGGATGAAAACGCGTGGTACACGCTGGTGCGCCCTACAGCCGCTCATAAAGATCCGACAGCCCAAAGTCAAATAAATCAGAGACAAGAGGCAAGGACAGCGGAGATATGGGAGACGCTGAAGGGAAAGCTAAAGGAATATAGTGAGTCGTGTGCTGGTCCACCGGTATATCTCACCCCTCTACCGGAGCAGCCGAGCTGATTCCGATTCCAAGATGCGGCCTTGATGGACCTGGCCCGCCTCCGAAGTCTGGAGCCACCAAGCGCTCAACATATCAAAGCTCTCAGACTCGAGCTCGACGAAATGATGACCCAGTCACGCCAGTTACGGAATCCGGCGGCATGCTGGGACGCTGCGCATGAAGACGACTTCGCCGCGATCCGTAGTGGCACCAGTAAAGGAGGCCGGTTCGGTATGTGGATTGCGTTAGGTATCGAGATAATCAAGTGGGAGTTATGGGGCAGACACTCGGTAGGTCTCTTCTAGCCATTACCAAGTCTTAAGTCATTCTTGTCAAGGAATGTTGGCTCATGAATTATGCCTTCAACAAGGCCACTATCGACCCGAACTCGGTACCGCCGCGGGTCATCAGCCTCGGGAAGAAAAGGCCGCGCATTAGCAAATCCGAGCTGGCCAGGAAGCACGCCTTTGTGTCGAGATTCGTCATGGCTCTGTTTGGCGGCATCGCCCTTATCGTTCCCACTGTCATCATGGCCAAGACCCAAGGGATCAATGTCAGCCTCATCACTACTTCTGTAGCTGTGGTGCTTTTCGGTATCGCCTTAGCATTCGGTGCCACCGATAGCACGGGGAAGGACGTCCTGGCTGCCACCGCTGCCTATACCGCCGTGCTGGTAGTGTTTGTTGGGACAAGCCTGAGTGGAGGTGCCGCTACTACGGCCGATCCGGCAGTTCCGGGGAACAGCACCAGCACTCCTTGATGACGCTGGTCCCGGAAGCTGCATGTGATTTCGATCTCGTCCCAAGCCGAAGCCACAGGTAGAGCGGAGTACGTATCGGACAATACCACAGTAGTAGCTTTGCCAAGCTAGGCCTGTCAGATGCAGTCCATGCATGATGCGCCGCCTAGCAACTACTGTATCTGTCAGGTGTCAAACGGGACAGTGCATATCCGACCAGTTAGCGTTGAATTTCATGAAGCTCCTTAAGCCCGTCATTCATACAGCGCGGAGAAACTTATCATACACATGGAAAGCGCGTAGAACCCAATACCTTTCTAGTCAGATGGGAGAGTTGAAACCATTTCCGGGACAACCGCTGCACAGAGTCGAGATACCCGCCTCCCCTTTAAAAGTCTTTCTTCCCCAGCGAGGGTGCCGCCCATCCGAGGAGCCCCAAATCACCAACCATCCAGCGCCGTCAACTTGATATGCATCCCCTTGGCCGGCCGCGCCGTTATCCCCCCCTTGATCTCAATCTTGTCCTCGTCAAGATCCTCCTTGTTGTACACCTCAAACTCGAACCGGCCGACCCACGAGGCCAGGAGACAGGCAAACTCGGCCCGAGCGAACTCACGCCCTATGCAGCTGCGCGGGCCGTGCAGGAACGTCATGAAGGCGTAGTTGCTCTCGGCACCTCCGTTGGCCGCGTGTCGGTCTTGTTCCGACTTGGCAATCCACCTCTCCGGATCAAACTGGTCCGCGCCTGCCCCCCACATGGCCGTCGACTTGTTGATGGCCCAAGGCGACAGAATGATGCGCGTGCCCTTGGGCACAAAGTGACCCTGGATCGTCGTGTTACACGCCGTGTCGCGTGACAGAATAGGCACCGGGGCGATGTACCGCAGCACCTCGCTGCAGACGGCATTGAGATATGGCATCTTGTCGATATCCATGCTCGACACCATGGCAGCCCCGTCGCCGTCGCTGTCATCAAGCGGCGGCAGTCGCTCGCGAATCTCGTTGCGGAGCTTGGTTTGGATGTGAGGATACTTGGCAAGCAGGTAGATTGCCCACGTCATGGAAGACGCCGTGGTCTCGTGCCCGGCCAGTAGGAAGGTCATGATCTGGTCAATGAGGTTCTCGTCATCGAAGCCTCCAGACTCGAGAGCGACAGAAAGGATGTCGACACCAGTGAATTCCTTGCGGGCGAGCTTCTGCTTCTTCTCCCGGATCATATCAGCGCAGGTAGCCCGGATGTAGCGAGCCGCCTGGTGGATTTCACTGTTTCTCTTGATCGGAAGCGCCTCCAAGAACCACCCAGGAAGGAACTGGCCCAAGAAACCCAGAATCCGTTCTCCCTGGTCCGGCCGAAAAATGCGCTGATATGTCTGGCTCAGTTCGTTATTCGGGTTCTTGATGGCCTCAAAATCACGGCCCATGCCGGCGACGCCAATGATGTCGAGCGTAGCCCGCGATGCCCAGCCGCCAATCTCGACCACGTTAGGATCTCGATCTTCGCCGCCCGGTACCGAGGGCTTGTGCTCAGACTTGATGGCCTCCATCATGGCCTGCACACACTCGCGTGATTTGCTCCAAAAGACGGGGTATAAGTCCTTGGTGTGGCGGAAGGAGAAGGCCGGCATCAACTTGCGCCTCTGGACGCGGTGGTCGTTGCCCTCGGAGAAGAAGAGGCCGAAGCCCAAGATGTGGCCGAGGAAGTACCGGAGAGGCTGGGGCTTCTCAAAGTCGTAGCTCTTCGTGGTCAACACCTCGGCCAGGGCCTTGGGCGAGGTAATCATCAGCCTCTCGGCGTTGAGGGGTCCCAGATAGCGGATAATGCCATCGTTTGGTACCGAATTAATCCTGTCCTGGTCAGCCAGGCAAGTAAGTCCGTGTGAATCGAGACACACTCACCAATCGATCTGGGGTTTTCCCGTCGGGTTGTCGACCATGACCTTCCACTGGCCATTGTACCAACTACCGCCTTGCACCAGAGGCAGGTGACGGAGAGGTGAGAAGAAGCGCGGATAGAGGATGACGGCCCAGGCGAACCACACCAAGAGCTGGAGCAGCCACGTTGCGGTAAAGGCGACGAAGAAGCCGACCCGAGGCAGGTCCGGGATACGGCCCGACGAGAGAAGGTATCCAGCCCCCAGTGACGCCAATGTTGTCAAGTGTATGGGAAACATACTGAGTCGTCGTCGTTCCCTGCGTGGTGGTGGCTTTCCGAGGAGAATATACGCAAAGTCGCCAGAAGAGACCAGCTAGGTCAAAAGGGGTTGCGTTACATGGGCTTTTATTCAACCATGGCCAATGGGTCCGTTTTGGCTTTGCGAACGGGCAAAAGCCCGAAGTCCTTCCCGACGGCGACACTTTGTACCGGCACCAAAGTCTCCGTCTGTCCCTCGCTGCCGAGTCACGGCACAGACAGTAAGAAAAACGGCTGTACAACACGTCAGTTGAGCCACCTAGACCGGCTCGCATTATGGGGGGGAAATTCGCGTGGTCTCGGTGGCTCGTCGTCATCCAATTCTCCGCCTCCGTGTCCTCGGGCCAATGGGCGCGGTCACGACCCCTCGTCAGCACCCATGGTCCGCGGCGGTCGCGGGCAGTCTCTGCGAAGGCAGCCCTTTGGCCGCCTGTTCCAATTCATCAATGCGGACGAATAGTTGCTCCATGTCCTTCGGCCTGCAAACGCTGCTTGAACCAACGCGTCGGCAACTCGTCTCGTGTGACGACGCAGGTCGTTGATTTCAGCGGCAATACAATGCAGGACTCAGACGTGCAGGGCTGTGGGAACGGCCTTCCTCGTGTCCGTTGTGTCGCCGTAACATGTCTAATCGTGCACTTGGCAAAACAAGTCTTGCCCTTTGGTATACCTTAACCTCAATCGACCCCGTTTCTAGTGCCACTCTGATTATTTACTTGGAGTCATTTGAGCCCTTTGACGACGCAGAAAACTAATCGCTTCTGACACCAGTCGGACAGGATCGGCCAATTGGCGTTGCTCAGCCTGGAGAGGGTAGCGAGGACGCAGGTAATCAGGAATATCGAAACGGCCAAGATGAAGTGCGGATTAGACTTAGTTACAACGAGCCAGTGGTACGGAGACGGGAAGGACGCTTATTCCACTCGCCTGATGTCGGCCTGGCGGCGTGCACGCCCGGGTAACCTGTAGGACTTCTCACCGAGTCACCGTCGAATTCGCGGTCGGAGGTAAACGGGCGGGGAGTTGTGGTTGGTTCCGGATATCGGCATGCAGATGTGCAACAGAAAATCCTACAGAATGTCTCAACGAAACGAGGGGCAGCATGTGGTTGACCCACCCGCCCGTTCGTTCATTCCTCTACCAACTGAATATCCAGACCGAATTTACAGCAAGCTCTGACCACAAACCAATGGAGACCGGTCAGCGGCCGACCCGTGATGGAGGGGGCCTTGCTAACGACCTCATCGCCCCGCTTCGCGATGCCTCTCGAAAGCTGGTGCGGGAATGGGGTTTCCTCCGACCAACCTTTGCTGGTTCCAACCTCTCCCCGGGCGCCGTCCACTGTCTGGTCGAGATCGGGGACAACCATGTTGGTCGTTTTTCTGACCTCTGCAACGAGCTCAAAACCTCGCGGAAACAGCTGACTCATATCCTGTCCGAGCTCGCCCACGACGGGAGCATCGTCGTCGACAAGCCCCGCGATGGAGAGAAAGAAGGAATGCTTCCGGATCCCGAGGCCACGTATCGACTGACTCCCGCCGGTGCCCTGAAGTTGAACGAAATTAACGCCTATGCGCAAAACCAAGTGATGAAGGCTCTCGCAACCGCCCAGCCCGACGCCGCCGCTAACATCACCACAGCCTTTCGGCTGTACGCCACAGCGCTAGAGCAAGCTAGGCTAGCCGAAGCAGTCACGACGCCCGGTGAATCCCGCCCCGCAACCCCGGAGCTGACCACGGGACCGCCGGCACCTTCTGTGACCATCAGTCGAGGCTACCGTCCAGGTCTACTCGGGCGGACCTTGGAGATGCATATGAACTACTACCACAAGACCGTCGGGTGGGGAAGGGAATTCGAAACCGGGCTTGGGTCGAGTTTGAGCAATCTGATAAGCCGGCTGGATAGACCCGTGAATGAGGTCTGGACAGCCGTCCAGACCACACCGGCCCACGGCACGAGTCGGGCTGTGGAGCACATCGTCGGGGTCGTCTACATCGACGGTGAGATCCCCGGCCGAGAAGGGGCTTCGCGTCTTCGGGCCTTCATCATCGACGAGTCCGCTCGAGGTCTCGGCCTGGGTAAAAAGCTAATGGCGGAGGCCATGACGTTCGTGCGCGAGAGTGGGTTTCTCGAATGTAGGCTCTCAACAATGCGCACGCTGCTGGTTGCGAGAAAGTTGTACGAGCAAGCTGGTTTCGTGATAGAACGGGAGGAGCTTGAGGAAGCCTGGGGCCAACAGACTTCGGTCATGACATACGTCTGGCATCGGGAACGGCAGCCTGACGTATAGCGGGACGATAATCCGTGAATGGCTGTTGTTTATGTATCTTAGCGTCCGGACCGGTAGTTGTGAACTCGGCCTGTTCATCGTCAAGAGCGCCATGCCGACAAAACCCAGGTTGCTATGCTCCAGAACCCCCAGAGTATGCAAAGACTGGCAAGAGCAAGAATGACGAGAACTGTGCTGCGTATCTCGAACGCCTCGGCCACTTCCATCTTCATCAGCTTCCTCTGCTTGCTGTGATAAAACGAGTCGCTCTTGGTCCTTTCGCCAACCGGCCGCACATGGTCACCGACCGGGACATACTCGTAACGTTGGTACCGATAGATAATGCGGTGAAGCCATCTCGGCAACCGACTCGCCTCAGGCTCGGTATGGTAGTGGGATCGGTTTGCTGAATGGCGCAGGTCCACGAGACTAAGCGAAACGATGAAGGAGAGGAAGATAGCCGGAGTCACGATAAACTACGCAGCGTGTTAGTAATATTGCCCTTCTACGGGGAAAGCACCGATTGAGGCACCTTGTAGATGGCTGATTGCTGCCGGGAAGAAGCAGCATCCCCTTGATTTCCGCTTACCGGAACCGGCGGGCCCATTCTGGCTCAACGTATCGTGAAGCAAATTTGGTCGTCGACACGAAGAATAGAGGTTAGAAGGTGACGTGTCGTCGGATGAGGTGAGGTGGTTCGCTTGCGACACGACTCTTTGTTGTGCGACAGGACCAATTGGAGGCTCCCATCCCGCCACAAACCTGCCTCGAGCAGGTCAGCAACGTGCTTGCCTTTAAAGCGCTATTTAGGCGGAGACATCGGAATAACTTGGGCTTCAATTCTGGCAGACCGCACAGCTCGACGATTCCGTTGTTATTTCTTGCACGTCATTCGGGCACCGGGGACCCACCGACGATGATCACTTCCGTCCAGGTACCAGGCACGCAGCAACTACTCTACACAGCGGAGGTCGAGATGCAGCTGGTTTTGGTAGAACTAACGCATTCTATACTTGTATTCCGGCCAGAGATCCTGCCGGTAGTACTCCCAAGCTGACGCTAGAGCTTTGCCTTGTCCTGACCATGTAGTCACGGAAGGGCAATGCACTCGATCTCAACATCAACTCCCTTCGGAAGCTGCTTTACTGCCACACAGCTGCGCGCTGGCTTGTGAGTGAACCACTTGGCATACTCCTCGTTCATGTTCTGTATAGTCTTAGCATAATATTCCTGAGAGTTCGTAGACCGGTTCTTACGGCAAAGTTGGCCATGTCGGTCAGGAAGACGTTGACCTTGACGACCTTCTCGATACCGGAGTCGGCCGCTTCAAGGACAGCCTTCAAGTTGCTAATGCAAGCCTTTGTCTTCTCCTGGATAGTGCCGTCCACCAGGTTGCCCTCGGCGTCGCAGGGGATCTGTCCCGAGCAATAGATGGCACCCGGCGTCTTGATGGCCTGGGACTGCGCGAACCAGTCAGGCTATGTCTCCTGGTCACTGGAAGCTATCCAGACAACTTACGTAGGGACCGGCAGCTGTGCTCCCCGTTAGTATCTCGGTGACAACACAGCATGCAAGGCCCACGACAGCGGGAGCGATGACGTACGCGGGGCAGCCTTTTTGGTGAAAACGGGAGTTCCAGACATATTGCGGAGCGGCGGCAATCGAGGAACCGGGATAAGGAGTCTTCTTGTGGGTGTTTGAGCGATCAATGGCAAGACTCTTCGAGTGGCAATCATAGCAGAGAGGGGGTTCGAGAGTCAATCTGTAACCGCGTGCGTTTTTGGGTCCTCTCCACCCGACCTCCGTTCTTCGGAATGTCGTTGTCAGCAGTCTTCAGAGGCCCGTGTCAAGCCGTTGGGGCCCGCAAAGCCGGCCCGGAGTGTGGGGAGTCGGAAGAGCGTCAAAAGGTTCCCATCAGCTTGATACCGCTGGTGGGGCTTCGTATAAACGGCGAAATATCCGGATCCTTACTATATACCTCGACGCAATTTTCAACAATTGATGCTTATCACCGCGATCTTGTAGCGCTTTTATCTGCAATCCGTCCTCCATAGCCGGGAGAAAAAAGCATTGGTAGGTAGTTTGGAAGGAGCTGACCAGTTGTGTGGATCGTCGTCAGCCCGGCAAGGGAGGGAGCTTTGGCCAACTCCACCCCATCAATTGCCAAGTGTCCAAAAAAAAAGAAGAACCCCCTGCAGCGACGCTTTGCTGGTGTCGACGTTTCCAGGAGGCTGAACTATAGGGGTTGGGGACCAATTAATCTTCGCCTGCTTAATATAGTCCATCATTTTGTTTGTTCCTTTCCTCAATTCTCTTCTTCGCGGCCGATTTTTCTCCCCATTGTTGACTTGTGATCCGATCTACCTCTGGATCTGGGGACTGGTAAGTCTCTCCGCACCTGTCTAGTGTGTCTCCGCAGGTGCTGTTTCGCCGGGTTCCGCCTTCTCGAGGCTCCCCGACCGCCGAGCGCATGCGTTGAGAGAACACGTTCATCCACAGCAGTTGGCATCAAGTGGGATTGGCGACTAACTGCATACCTACTCTCTCTTACAGGCGCCGAGTCTCGCAGCCTGCCCAACATGGCCAGCAGCGCAACCCCCCAAGGGTCGCTACGGCACCGAAATGTCCCCGGTTCAACCAAGAAGAATAAGGATGGCGGTGTCTCCGACGTCGAGGTGGACAAGGTCGTGAAAGCGACGACACCTCAGAAGGCACCAACCGTGTCTGAACGCGACTATAAAATTGTCTTTACGCTCATCACAGCCCTGGCGTTCCTCACCAGGTTCTGGGGAATTACCCATCCAAACGAGGTCGTTTTCGATGAAGTCCATTTCGGAAAGGTTGGATCTCCTCAATACAGACACCCTGGCTTTGCTAACCGTCGCGATCATCCAGTTTGCATCATACTATCTCGAGAGGACGTATTTCTTCGATGTACACCCCCCATTTGGCAAGCTATTGTTCGCCCTCATGGGCTGGTTGGTTGGTTACGATGGCCACTTCCACTTCGACAACATCGGCGACTCGTACATCGCAAACAAGATCCCTTACGTCGCCTTCCGCTCGTTGCCCGCTATCCTCGGTGCCCTGACGGTTTCGGTGACATATTTGATTATGTGGGAGTCTGGTTATAGCCTCCCGGCTTGCATTGTCGCTGCTGGTCTGGTTCTTCTGGACAACGCGCATATCGGCCAGACTCGTCTAATCCTGCTCGATGCCACACTGGTCTTCGCCATGGCCTGCAGCTTGCTCTGCTACATCAAGTTCTACAAGCTGCGGCACGAGCCTTTCTCGAGGAAATGGTGGAAGTGGCTGATCCTCACCGGTTTCGCCCTCTCTTGCGACATTTCGACCAAATACGTCGGCTTGTTCGCTTTCATCACCATCGGCTCTGCTGTCATCATTGACTTGTGGGACCTGCTGGATATCAAGAGACCTGGGGGAGCCCTGAGCTTGCCCGAGTTCGGCAAGCACTTCGCCGCTCGCGCTTTTGGCTTGATCATCATGCCCTTCATCTTCTACCTTTTCTGGTTCCAGGTGCACTTTGCCATCTTGACCCGCTCTGGGCCTGGCGACGACTTCATGACGCCCGAGTTTCAGGAGACGCTGACCGACAACGTCATGCTCGCCAATGCCGTCACGATCGACTACTACGACACCATTACCCTCAGGCATAAGGAGACGAAAGCTTACCTTCACAGCCACCCTGATCGCTACCCTCTTCGGTACGACGATGGACGAGTTTCTAGCCAGGGACAACAGGTGACTGGATATCCGTTTAACGACACCAACAACTATTGGCAGGTTCTCCCGGCGGTCCAGGAAGAAACTCCCAAGATGGGTCGTCACGTGCTGAACCACGAACTCGTGAGACTCCGCCACCTAGTCACCGATACCATCTTGCTGTCCCATGACGTTGCCTCTCCTTATTACCCTACCAACCAGGAGTTCACTACCGTCTCGCTCGCGGAGGCCTATGGCGACCGCGCGGCCGACTCGTTGTTTGAAGTACGGATCGAAAATGGCAAACCCAACCAGGAGTGGAAGAGTATTTCCGGCCACTTCAAGCTGATCCACAACCCGAGCAAGGTAGCCATGTGGACTCACACTACGCCGCTCCCTGAATGGGGCCACAAACAGCAAGAGATCAACGGTAACAAGCAGATTGCACCGAGCTCGAATGTCTGGCTAGTAGAGGACATCCCTTCGCTTCCCGTGGACGATAAACGCCGTGAGAAGCCAGAGAGAAAGGTCAAGACGCTTCCGTTCCTGCGCAAATGGTTTGAGCTGCAGCGGAGCATGTTCTGGCACAACAGCCAGTTGACTAGCAGCCATCCGTATGCCTCGCTGCCTTACCAGTGGCCTTTCCTGCTCCGGGGTGTGAGCTTCTGGACGCAGAACGACACGCGCCAGCAAATCTACTTCCTGGGCAACCCGATCGGCTGGTGGATTGCCAGCAGCGTCCTTGCCATCTACGCCGGCATTGTGCTGGCCGACCAGTTTTCGCTTCGCCGGGGAATTGATGCTCTGGATCATCGTGAGTTGCCCTCGCCAGTATCAAATGCAAAAGCTAACCAGTGCAGGATCCCGCTCTCGTTTGTACAACTCTACTGGCTTCTTTTTCCTTGCGTGGGCGACACATTACTTTCCCTTCTTTGTGATGGGCCGTCAGCTTTTCCTGCACCACTACCTCCCCGCCCATCTGGCTTCGACGTTAGTCACAGGCGCCGTGGTTGAGTTCATCTTCAGCGCCGACTCGGCCGAGAGTGAGGCGGCCTTCCAAGCCATCAAGGCCGGGAAGAAGCCCCCAGCGGTCAAGCGTCACATCTCGGCCCGCGAGCGGCTGGCTGGCCAGAGCATGTTGGGCTCGTGGATGACGACGATTGTGATGCTGGCCGTGGTGGCCGCAGGATGGTACTTCTTCCTCCCGCTGACGTACGGCTACCCCGGTTTGTCTGTCGAGCAGGTGCTGCGGAGGAAGTGGCTGGGATATGATTTGCATTTTGCGAAATAGACAGTTAGTCTCTGTGCAACAGAGGGGGTGTCTTGGAGGTTGTGGTGGGCCTGTAAGGTTTGCGACTGGAGTGAATTGATGGGCGCGAGATGTGGAATATCAAAAGCATGATGTATTTCGTGTAATGTTGGTAGAATCTTGGTAGACAACGTCAATCCTCAATAACCTGATTAGATCGATCATGTCTTGCATTAAATCGACCGTACTTAACCCAGTTTGAAAGCCTCACAGCCATATACGCCCCAAACTATCACGGATCCCAGACATCTTCAACACTATACCAATGCCTACAATACACCGGGGGGTGGTGGGGGGTGGGGCATACCGAGACAGTAACAAAGAATATTAAATCACTTTTCACCCTTTCGACATCGTTTCAATACCCACCCCTCTTAACATCCCCTCCGCACATATATATGGTTTCTCAATACCTCCTAATACCCTCTCCATACCTTCCTCTTACCGTATAGAGGAGATATTGCAACCTAATCCAGCCTCTATCTTCTTGGTAGATGACTTCCGAATTCAATTGAATACGGTCAATCTAATCAGGTCCATGTTCAATCACCATGCCTGTAAAGCTCGGATCGTCTAGTCCGTCCGCAAAGCCGGACTCGTACCTCGGCAGCCTTAGGGCTGTTATTTTATTCTCCATCTATACATTCCAAGAGAATCCGTTGTGTTGTAGTTCCCTTCGCACGTGGATTGCAGAGTTTCCTGCTGGATGGGCACCGGGTTCGTCGACAGGACTTGCTCGAGCTTTCCCTGTGAAAGACGGCAAGATACCTTAATGGCTCTTTCCTCTCTGCCAATGAGATACCTAATACCCCTGAGGCTGGGTACATCAGCGGCTTCTTTTAGTCCAAGGCTGGTGGCGGTCTCGGCGGGCCATGTGTTGGACCATGAACTTGAATAGCGTCTCACAACTCCGTAGTGTACTCCGAGTCCGTGGTGCTCAACCATGTAGTAGCTTCAGAAGACGCGGCTGAACCACCATTGAGAGCCGTCGATGGAAACCCCCCAGGTACCTCACGTTCACCGGCGTGGGATGTTGTGCAATATCAAAGCATGGATGTGGTTCGTGTAAATCGTAATGTTGGAAGGCGTGGAAGGATCGTGGTCGATGATAGTGTCACTCTTCAATGCCAATGACTGTATTCGGAGCCAATGATTGGAACAAATTGTATTCTGACGACACTGTCACTATCTAGGCATGAGTCACTGTAAAAAAGCAAGACATGTTGGCCAATGAGTTTGGAGTGCTGGAGGCGAAGGTGCATATCGACCCCGCGCGCTTCCTAAACTTTCTCAAAATCCCACAGCCCTCCCAACCTACCGTTATTCCCACAGCTGCGTGACAGACTGAGACCCTTCCCCAAGGGACACTGGAAGGAACTGCAGGGTGAAAAGAACGCTCCTGGAATGAGTCAGTCAGTCATCGTCATGGAGCTAACCACCCCAAACACAAGATCCGAAAAAGGAAGAAAGAAAGAAAAAATGTTCATCAGAAACCCAACGTATCAGCACCGCTCCCAAATCCCCATCCCACAGTCTCCACCTCTGACCCGTGTACTTTTGCCCCAAGCACATGGCGGTGCAAGAGTTACTCCCCGGTTAAGGGGAATACAATTTCCGCGAAGACAGAGAAAGAGATTGTGGGGGTGGATGAGGGAGCGCAAGTCAGACGGCTCTTCCTATTACTTGAGAGGTAAGGGTTGCAACTCGGTTGCGTAGATCATCATTGAACATTTTCCATGCGTACATATTTTGTTGTTTTCTCTCGTGGTGCTTCAATGGGGAGAAGAGAAAGAAGATGGGGACGTACCGTTGGAATTGTGAGGGTGAATGGAACTGCCACCTATCGCGCAGTACTAGGAGGTTCTGGACCGTCGTTGTAGTGCTTCTGGGGGTAAAAGCAGATGAAGCGCCGCAGCTCGCTACTATCGACGGATGTGCGCGAGCGAACGTGTCGCGTTCAAGAAGTGGAAGTGAAGAGCAGGAAAAGCTGAGCGAGGTCAAGAAATACCAGTTGAAAAAAAGTTAGCGCGGGACCCACTAACCCACGCAGCAGTGAGCCGCCCGTGCACTGTCCATCCTCCGCTTCCGAGAGGCTGTTCACACTGCGCAAGTCAAAAATCATGAGATCAGTCAAATAGACTTTCATAGCTAAACAACTACTTCTCAATATTCCTGTCCCTTTCCATGGAACCCAATTATCTCGTCATGACAGCCCCAACGCTCCGCTCAATTCATTCTCATGGCAACAGGCTAAAGTTGAGAGAAAAGCAGAAGCAAATCCAAAATGCCCAACGTAGTTATGTAGGTTACAAAACATAGAATCTTGCTTCATTCTGAGTCAAGTTCCCAATGTCCTTCGCTCCATCCCAAAAAACACGCTTCATAACATCATCACACATCATATCCCAAATCTTTTCCTACCATCACCCACCACATATCACCGCTTACTGCCGGAGGTACGGGTTCCAGTCCATGGTAACCCCGCTGAAGATATCCTGCGACGAAGGCTGCGAGTAGCCAGCCGCTAGACTTGGGACCTCCGTGGTGAACAGAGACTCATTGCCCAGCGTCTTGGACATGGCGCGCGGGAAGAGGATGAAGTCGCCGCCGTTGGCGTGTGCAAGCGCGGCGTAGTCAGCATGTTCATCAAAGCCCTCATCCACTTCGGCGAGGGACGTGGGAGTGAAGAGCATGGCGTTCGCCTGCCCGACGGGCGACAGATGAGCAGGCTGGGGCTGGCACATCTCAGCCGCGCTGAGAGCATTGAAGTGCATCATCTCCTTGCTGTAGATATTGGTAGGTACGTGCGTCAGGAGCTGGACGTTGGCGCTGTAAATGTCCTCAAACATGTTGCTGCCAATATCTTGGTAGGCCGACGTGTGATCCAGGCTGGAATCAGTCGACGGAGTCCCGTTGTCAATGGGAGAATAGTCAAGAGACAGCTCCTGGGGGAACATGGGGAAGTCATCCGTCTGGATATATGTCGGGAACTCCAAATTGTTCCGGTAGATTTGATGGGACCAGTCATCCGGAGGAGTCGCGGCGCCCATGCTGTGGTCACTCGACGGAGTGGGAAGGTTTTGGAGCTGGGGGGTAGGCTGAGCCGAGTTGTTCGCCATGCTGGGAAGAGAGCCGCCCTTCTTGCCGTTCGTCTTGGTGCGCACATAGGTCCAGCCATGGGCCTTCTCCATGTGTTGCTTGCAGTTGGACTCGCGCTTCGACTTGTAGGGACATGGCTTGTACTGGCACTCGTACATCGGCGGGGCAGAGGAGTGCTTGTCATTGTGGTGGCGGTCCATCTCCTTCTCCGTCGGCCATCCGTAGTCGTGATACTTGCAGGTGGGAACGGGGCACTTCCAAGGTCGAGAATGCGTCTTCTCGTGCTTGGTAAGGTCACATGGGCGCTTGAACTCCTTGTTGCAGCCAGGCTCGCGGCACTTCTTGGGGGCCAGCTCCTCCGGGCTAGCATTCTTCTTGCGCCGGGCCATGGAGCGCATGATTTCTTCCTCGTCCTCGAGTTCTTGGCTGGCGGAGCGCTTGATACGGATAGCTCCATCACCCTCCTCCTCGTTCATCTCGACGGGCTTGCCAGTAGCCATCGAAATGGCCTTTCCGTTCTTCTTGATGCGAACGAGCTCGGCCGGACGTCCGTTGATGTGGATGCCACCATGGAGCTTGATCTCGTCGGTGCTAAGGTCGGCGTTAACAACAGGCGCAAAATGAATGATGGGAGGGGGTGCATACGGGTCAACATCCATCTCGTCAGTCTTGTCTCCGTTCTCCTTGGCGTCAGCGAGTTGTTGCGCGTATTGGCGTATTTGGTCGACGAGATCAATGAAATAACCGCTGGTGTAAGGGAGGTCGCGAGGGCGAGTTTGCTCGCGGTCGCTCAAATATTCAACAGTCGCCTGGATGCACCGAATCGTCGTAAGGCAGAAATCGAGATACAACTTGGCGGTCTTGGTCCTCTCCTTCAAACACAGCGCACGGTAAGCATCCCCCCGGGCACTTTTCTCAGCTGCGAGCTCACTTACCGGAGCGACTAGGAGGAGCGTCTTCTCGACATCCCTCAGGCAGACGATTTCATTGTCGAGAATCTTCTTTGGACACTCGAGGACGAGGGGGTGGAAGTCTTTAAATGCACGTTTCGCCAGCAATGGCTTCAGAGTATGCTCGTAGATGCGGTTGGTTGCGCGCGTGCTGAGACCCGCCGTGGTCTCAGACGTCGTGCTGCGGGCAGCAGCGGATCGAGTGACAGCTGACGTCTTGATCGTCTTGTCCTTCTTGGCGGCATCGAGCTTCTCGCTGGTCGAAGCAATCGAAGTGCCCAATCCACTGTCGGACTCGTGGTACCGCGCAGGGCGGCGGGTGCGAGGGCGGAGCACTCGGCGCTCGACCTCTGGCTCCTTGGCCATGATGGTGTCGAGGTTATGGCTGAGGACACCGCGCGGAATAGGAAGACTGTCGTCACGGAGGGACTTGACCGACTCGGCCGGCGACCCTTCCCGAAGAGCCGACATGGTCTCGTCGATCTTGTCCAAAGTCATGGCAGCGCGGCGACGATACGAATCGATGACATCGTCGAGGTTGGTATTAGACCGGCGAGGGAGTGACGGCGGCCTGAAGGAAGTCTCGGGAGAAGAAGGAGGAGTGGTGGGTGAATGGAAAGTTGCACCCTTCCGGAGACCCATGTTGGTCTTAAGGGTCAAGCCCCTCGAGTCCGGGCGAGTCACCGGTGTCCTACGAGGATTAGAGGACATGTTTGCCGGTGAGTGTGGGGTGGACCAAGGTGTTCGGTGGTCAAAGGAAGGCAGAATACTGTGTCAAGTCCTGGAGTTAGTTATCTATGATCGTTTGTAAGGCTGAGAGACCAGTAAAGGTGTGAGTCAGAGGGAGTGGCATGCGACCCCGACTGCAGCACCGTCCCGGCCGTTTCCCTCAAGACAGCAAGGACTCGCGGGCGGGATTGGTCAATCCGGGGGACGGGAGCCAATATGACACCGAGACGACGCAGAAGCGATAAAGCAGACAATGAGAAGAGAACCGGTGTGTGACTTACGCGTTGGCTGGGATAGCGCAACAGCGCAACCAAAGTGGGCGAGCGCGGCGGCGCGTGGTAGATGAATCGGACCCTCAATCTCAGGGCTATCGAACGACACGGAGCACTCGGAAAGGCGACACAGGAGACCAAAGGGCGTTGACCGACAGGAAAGAAGGTTAAGGTGGACACCGATGGAAGAGGGCGGAAGGCTGGACAAACACGCAAGGCGGAAGGGCTTTGGATAATAAAGGTTGATGGCGATAGGGATCCCGGCACTTGCTAAGCTCTGGTGAGCCAGATGTCAGAGACAGGATGCTGGGCGAGGCGGCCTCAGGTGCGGTGCGGAGGGACAGGAAAGGAAAGAAAAGAGAAGAGAGGACGCGGGAATCGCGGTGCTGGAAGAGTCGGGGACAGAGGTCGTCGTGAGACGGGATGACAGGAGGCGGATGAGAAATGGACCAGGGCTCGACGTTGCTGCCTGCTCAGATGTCCAGGATGGGTAAAGCGCCCCCTTGGACGCGAGTGGGTCCTGGGCGGCGCAGCTGTCGTCGAGCTCGTCCTGATTGGCCACGGCTTGAATCCTTCGAATTGTGGCAGCCGAACTGCATTGCGCAGCACGCCAGGCGCTCTAATGATAGCCATGGCATGTGCGTGGGAGTCGAGGAACAAGCGCCCACAGGGCTGCGTTAAGGTCTGATAGTTCGGATCGGTGCTGTCTTCGGCTGGGACCTGCTGCACAGGCGAAATGCTATTGGCGTTGACATCACCGTCTAACCCCGAGCCGGCCCTGACTAGCAAACCCAATCGCTCGGTCTGCAGTTTGCACCGACTCGTTGGCGCGACCGTTGTATCTTGACGTGTAACCGCTTGACAGTCAACAACGGTCTCGAGGCAGACGAATTCTCGACAACCGGCAGCAGCTGACGCGTTGGACATGACGAAGATGCAGCGTCAACTCCAAACACCGCAAACGGGTTTCGGATTGTTCTTCTGGCTACTCTTTCCATCGGTTACACAGACTCGGCGAACCGGAACCGGAAGGTGATTAGTCAACGCACGAGGAATTGGGAGAGTGGCCGCCCACGACTCACGACTTTTGTGGCAGGCAATCCAACTCGACGACACTGGCGAAGATACGGCGCAACCTGATTGCCCCAGATCTCCGACAATTCGATTGGTGGCGGGAAAGAGTGACAGGTGCTCGACGAGATGCAATGACCTGCAGACCCCAACGTTAGTCAAGGGTTGCAAGGAGAGTGCACCAGCCTTGCTTCCAACCTTCTGCCCCTCCAGCTCAGCCTCAGCGCAGCGCTACAGTATGCGACGATGGGGTTTCATGACAATACTGTGTATGGCTCGGGACCGGCCAATGGGCTGATTGAGCCACCCGATAAATCTGCGTTTGTCAAACCGCCCGGCGCGGCGCTGCGGCCCAGTGAGCGACTCCGACCAAGCATTGCCCCGCGTGCTGAGGACAGACAAGTCTGAGAGCACGTAGCGGCAGTGAGGGTGCGCGCGCGCAACCACAAGCCCCCCGGAATTCGACCAAGATTCGGCCCCCAACCCCGTTCTCATGACCGCCCACGGCCATTCGGCGATTCACGATATTAAACATCGTCCCCTCATATATCCGGATTCCATCACCGGTTGGCGTTACATCGGGATGGTTCTGGGGCAGGCAAGAGGCAGAAGAGGGAATGAGCGTTGGCATAGTCTGATCGCAGAGTTTGATATCAGCTGGGAGTTCTGGGCTTCTGGGAGCAGCGGCGACTTTGCAGCAGTCGGTAACATCAGCGGCACAGACTGCCGTATTCTTGCGCCGGGGTTGCACGACGAGGACGAGTCCTTAATTGCTACTCCCTCAGTTCCAACTTCCCGTTACCGGGAGGGTCAGCAGGTGCTCCCGCGCAATCTCGACAATGGGAGGATGGCAGAGACTGCAACGATGCATACGTAGCGCCAAGCCAGTCCCGACGAACAAGTTAATCTGGCCGTGGTGACATGAAGACGCAAAGATGCAAGGACCGAGAGTCTGGACGGCAGAAGCGACCGAACTGAGTCCAAGGGCCGAGGAGGACCACGCACTCGCATGTCTTGGCGGTTGGGTTTCTACCCCTCCACTCAGCCCTACACATCGTGGTGGTTCCTGTCGTTCGCAAATCGGATCACGAAGAATTGGGAGCCTCAAAGATCCAATGGCGGCAACCTGCTTTGACCCCGCAAAGACGCGAGTCCCCCCCTTCTCTCCCACCCCATTGTCAGGCACCTGCATTTCCCATCGTTCTGGTTTCCGTTTGGGCTTTGGCGACGAATTCTTCCTCATCTGCAGCACAGGCTGCGACATTTTGAACTGTATGGAACCATCTGCCGGGCAGGCAACTAGAAAAGATCACACCGCACGAGGAGTTTCCGGAAGGAAAGAAAAGCCTCATACGACTGAGATGGTGAGACTTACCCGCACGATGACGATTCATCCCCTCCCTCTTCACCACACGATGCGTGTTCCCCCAGTTGTGCAAAGTCGGGGGGCGTAAAAAGACCGTTCGGTGAATTGAGCACTGATCGGCTGGTAAATGGTTGGGGGGGGGGTTTGTGTGTGACTTGGCTTCCTGCATCCTTCATGGCAAATGTCACGTCCCGGTCGACAGACGCGGAAAAAGGACACCCACAGGGCTGCAGCAGTGCAGGATCGTCTGCCAAGGTTATACTCAATCAATTTACGCAGAGAAGGAAGGAACTACATGTAAGTTTGTATTGTTGTTGTGAGTCCTTACCGTTGTCGCCCATATTGTTGACCGCGATGAGACCGAAGCCCTCGGGGGGTCCTATCGGTAAGTATCGACAAAGTGTTCTCAGTGAACTCGATCCGGGACAGAAATTCAAGCTAGGTAGGCAGGGAGGAGAAATATGAAAAGCAGAAAGAAAGATAAGATTGAAAATAGGTAGGAGACTCAGCTTGCTCAATCATCCTGAACTACTCATGCTGAAGTAAATCTGATCACACGATCCGCCCCCGGTCTTGGGAGGCGGCGGCGGCGAGCGCATCACCCCCCCTTCCCGCCGGATCTGTAGGGGAATCGGTGGCAGCGGCTTGCTCGTGTCTCCGTAGCGATACGTCCGCGCCGGTATGGGAACGCGGGAGCCCGGGTGAGGGTGAGAATTAAGATCAAGCGGAGGAGGTCGTTGCTGTCGTTGCCTCTCCCTCCGAGTCTCGGCCTCTAGACGTTGGCAGACCCGACATGGTCGGTTGAGGATGGCCGTCTGTCTCCGTAGAGCAGGACAGACGGCCCCAGACGAGGTGCGTTGGCTATCGCCGAAGAGGCCGCAACACCATGATGATGGTTCGTCTCTGCGACTTTGCTCGTCCAGACGGGCTGCACAGAGCTCGCGCGAGAGCACCTTGTGATAGCAGCCTGGAAAAGTGAATGTGTGATCGATACACATGTTTTGTGCACCCTCTTGGTGGTGGGTGGTTTGTATGTCCCTGGGGATTAGGCTAGAGTCAGTGTTGTGTTAGGGATCCTGGTGACCGAACTTGGTGTTTTGGATGATGTGGTTTGGCAGCATCTCGAAAGGTCCAGAACGGGGGATATGGTTACCACCTATTTAAGACCCTATGGGTTTTATAACAAAGCAGGATCATAAGTTGTCTCGTGCTCACTGTCTTCTGAGTCCTGGACACCGCCACTGATGGGTGCTAACAATATCTTTGAGATGCCATGGTGTTGTTCTTTATCCGCGACAACTCTGCCCCGGCCCGAGAGAAACCAAGACATTGTTATCCTTCGATGTTCTTTGTCTGACTAGAAGACGCTCTCAAAATAGCGAGAGAGGAGAGTGGAAAGCATCATGCAGTTGCTTCCACTGCTTCGACATTCTTCCTGCTCTTCCATGCCCGCGTAGAAGTGGGTGCTACCAGCGAGACCACGCTCCGACCTTTGTTTAAACAACGGCACTGTGTGCTCAGAAACTTCCAACATCCAATACTTTTCTACATTAAAAAGATGGCCTCAGACTTCATTCCCCGTCTTCCCCTTTGCTTGTCCCCCATCCGACTCAGACAACTCTCTGTCTTCCCTCTCCGAGCGAAGTCAGTCTCCCTTCCGTAGGAGGCAAGGTAAGTACCAGGTAGGCCAGGACCTCCGGATACCACCACTGTAGCATCCAGAAAGGAAAGGGACGAGTCGGACAATGACAAGCGACGACAGGAAGGCGACGCCGACGGAACACAACGAAAGCATCGTTGTGACGCCCGACATGCGTTTGCCGCGAAGCCGTAGACTGTCGTCAACCATGGACAACCTGAAGAGGACACTGGTCCGGTCGCCGTCGCCGCCTCGGCCCTCGACGCAACCGGCACAAGGTCAAACTCTGGTCCCGCCCAGCCAAACGCTGGATGCCATGATCGACCCTCGACACCCCGTCGCGTTCATGAGCTATCATAAACACGACGAGGACATGTCGACAGATGGTGGATCAGGTAACAGCAAAGGTAAGCGTAAGGCGCTCAGTCACTCTGAGCCGAGAACAGAGGTGTCAGTTTTCCACGAGACATCGAGAACAAACGCCCCTGAAGCGGGATCTACTGGCACCGAGCTCTACCATGCCGCCATTCTAGAGGCAAGGCTCGCGACCGTCCGCCCATCGCGCTCAATTCCCCGCAAAGTCTTCGTCTCCAGACGAGGACGGGGCGGAACAGGAGGAGCAGCCACGGCATCCGCTGGCAGCAGCACGAGTGGTGTCCCTCCTCGCCGGGCCATGTCTCCCGAGCAGTCGAGTGATTGCTTTAACCCCGGGTATACCGTGAACACACCCCAAAGGAGACACCAAATGGGTCCCGTCGTCCCCCAGCCGGTGGCGCCGCTTCCCAGGCAATACCCCTATTGGTCGTACACGGGTGTCCGCATCCTAACGTCCTTGCACGAGTTCCTGTTACTGCCCGACGACATGTCCACCGGCATGATGGTGTTCAATCTGCTCACCCGCTGGGAGACGGTTCGGCGGGACATGCTGGTGCGACACACACAGCTGGCGCAGGCGGCGAACTGTCTGGACTGGAACGGCATCGAGTCGACCATCGACGGTGCCACTGACAGCGCGAAGCATGCCATGAGGCAGATTCTGCTCAAGGTACCGCTGTTCGGCGATTGGGGGCACTACATCGACCGTAGCCGCACTGTGCCGCCCGTCAAGGGTAACCTGCCTGCGAAACTGTCTATGGATAAGGTTCGGAAGAGGAAAGCCAAGCCTAGATCTTCGCAGAACAGACAGGAGGCGTATAGCCTCCTCTCCCAAGTCTGGAACGTAGATGATTAAAGGGAACAGGCTCTACCGGCCAGTGTCCCTAATCTTCTGACTCTTCTACCTAACTACCAGGTAAGGTAGGTACCCAGCCCACCTCTTCTCCCTTTGGAGGAAACCCTCCACGAACGCAACGGAAGCCAAACCCGGCCATGCTTCTTCTCCGTATAAACGAGATCGAGAACAGACTCAGCAGGTTAGTACTACTACCTTTCATTACCCCCAAACCAAAAGACCAGTTAAATCAAAACCTCTCAGCCTATTCAGTACACCTGTGAAAAATCTAATGCAACGCACCAAAACTCCATGTGTTCCAATGCATCCCTTATCCCCGTGATCAAAAGTCATCATTATCGTCGTCGTCGTCGTCGCTGCTGTCAAAGATAACCCGTCGGCTCTTCTTCGGAGATGGCTTCTTAGCAGCCTTCGCATTCGCTTCAACTACCTGTCCCTGTTTTGCCAGTGTTGCGAGATCTGGCATGTCGTCTGACGAACTTTCGCTTGTTAGATCGATGGGTGCGCTCCACTGTGTGGTCTTTAGAGCTCGGTTGGCAGTAGCAGCCGCAGCTCTCCGCGGCCGGTTAGGTGAAGAAAGCGCCATCGACGGCGAGGTAGATAGCAGCTTCATGCTCGATGTGATGTGGTTATCGTCCACGATAAAACCAACCAGATCGCCACCGCTATCGGACCCATCTGTCTCAGCCAGATCGCTGGTGCGCGTGCAATCGTCGCCCATGTCTTCCAGGTGGTCACCGGATCGCTTGAGACGACTCTTCTTCGGCCCTCCCTTTTTAGCTCGAGCGGTGGTGGCTTTGCCGCGGCCACGGCCACGACCTCGGCGGGAAGGCAGTGGTGTCATGACGTCCTCTGCTTCATTTCCATCCTCCTCAGAATTGCTAGGAATGGCCTGTGGCATCTCGGGCCTCTGCGGCGTCCGGTTCGCCCTACCCCCTCGGGTGGACGTTGCCTGTCGCTTCTTCGGCGGCCCCAAAGGCTCCAATGTGTCTTGTTCATCTCCTGACAACCGAGCGTCCCTTTGTCGCTTCTGAACGGCGGGCGTATCGTTCTCTGCGCCGGCGAAGGGCGGTACAGGGACAGTTGCCAACCATGAATTCGGCATCCGGTTGTAAGCTGCCAAGTCCAGATCCCATGCATTTGCTGGCCTGCCCAGAGTTTTGAACAGCCCCACACATCTCTTCGTGTACTCGCCATGATCCAGATGGACGGTCGGTCGGAGAGTCCTCTGGGCGGCCGGAAAGTTACACATGTCTGGGTAGCTGATCTCGACCATGTCGGTGTTACCGAGTGGAAGATCTCTGTAGAGCCTATCGAGAGCATGGATCTGGTGCTGGCTCAGGGCTACCTGGTCGAGATCGGGTATAGGGGCAATGTCACTCGCATTCTGAGGAGGTGAGCGGGTCATTGGCGTCTTGGACGCCTTCGATGTCTTGCTGGTCAGCATGCTGAGGACTGAAGCCTTCACAAAACCCGTCTCTACTCCATCGGGCATGTTGAACTTCTTCTGGGCTGGCTTTCTTCTCGCCCCGGTCGCCTTTCTCGGCTCAGGAAGCGCGGTATTCTGGGTGTTCTCAATCGGGATCTCAACTATGCGCTTGTCAACCTCGGGCTTTACATCTCGTGGAACAATACGGGTCGAGAGATCGTGTCGAAACGCAAAGCGGCTCCCTTCGCATATGAGCGCTTGCATTTCCCGATAGTTGTGCTTAGAAGAGTTGAACTTGTCCTGTTCCTTGCCCTTCATGAGGAGGGCCAGAACTTTGCCTGCTCTTTTTCTCCCGGTTCTACCCATCCGTTGCAGCATCCGGATGGGCGACGACGAGGCGTCGTAACAAATGATGAGGTCGACTTGGCCAATATCGAGACCTTCTTCGCCGATCGACGTGGCAACCAACACGTTGAAGCCTCCGTTCTTGAACTTTTCAATCGTCTCGATCTGGTCCTTTTGTTTCATGCCTTCGCTCTTCCTGGAGTCGGCCTGGCCCACGAAGACTTTGGCCCGAACCAGTGGCTGGGTGTTGAGAAGCTGCACGATGTCCTCGGCGCTGTCTCGATACTCGCAAAAGACGATTGCACGCGTGCTAGACTCCTCCCCAGCGTCCACAAAATGGTTCACGAGGGCTTCGCAGAGATAAGAAAGCTTTGGGTGTCCAATGAAGCCTTCCTTTCCTAGCCACGCTCGAATCATGGACATCATCTTCTGGAAACTTTCGTCCTCCAGCAGCTGCCGCTTGTTCTTGGAACCTGGTCCTTTCTTCGACTCCTCCGTGTCGCGAAAGTTGCACAGGTAGTTGTAAAATGGCTTGATGCCATGAAAATCGAGGAGTT
Source organism: Echria macrotheca (assembly GCA_030411725.1). Classification (NCBI taxonomy): domain Eukaryota; kingdom Fungi; phylum Ascomycota; class Sordariomycetes; order Sordariales; family Schizotheciaceae; genus Echria; species Echria macrotheca. Next base: position 719,091 of record MU839830.1, on the reverse strand, counting down.
TAATCGAATGGGCCAGACTCTGGAGAAGGCCAAAGACAGCAAGCATCGAGAACTTGAGACCATTGTTGGCATGTTTCCCCGGCCCCGCTATCCATTCATTCCGTGACTTGAGCAAGCCGAATGTGGTTATACCCATGGGATCTCTGCCGAAATAGATGTTCTGAGCACTGAGCTTGTCCACCATAGGCTTCAAGGCTTTGGAAAACAAAACCTTGATCTCCTGCATCTCGTCGGAGGGATCGAAGAGGATGGTTTCCTCGGCGCGGGAATGGATGTATTGCCGGATATCGATCGATTCCTCCGTCCTGACCTCTACATGAGAAATCTCGAGATTGTCGATAACGGCCTGCACACCCTCGACCGTCGACCCGGGCGTGGCAGTCAGCGCCAATACGCGGAAACTTTTGGAAAACCGGCGGATGAACTGGACCACTTTGACGTAGGCGTAGTCACCGGTGGCACGGTGGGCCTCATCAATGACGAGGAGGACGATGGATTTTGGGTCCGCATAGCCTTTGGACAGATCGTTCATGAGCGTCTGTGGTGTCATGAAGAATAAGCGCTTGGTGGCCCATTCGTCCTCCCGGAGAACAGGAGCCACGTCTCCCGTCAGAAGAGTGGTCTGGGAGCGGGGAATTCCCACGATGTTCAAGCAGGCCTCGACTTGCTGAGAAGCCAGGGGTTTTGTGGGTGCCACGAAAACGACCTTGGCCTTGGTGGTCCACCGCAGGAAGTTGAGCATGATGGTGGCGGCAATGAAGGTCTTGCCCAAGCCTGTCGGCAGGGCGACAAGAGTGTTGTTGAACAGCCCATTCTTAACGATGCTGAACTGGTAGTCTCGGATCGCGCCCAGGTTGAGAGGATAGACCCACGTGCGCAGGGCCTCGCGGTCTAGCTCATGGTGTGTTGGCACCTCTGCGGGCAAGTCTGCCCGAAATGGCCGGCCGGAGTTCTGCCTGGTGGCTTGCGAGGAGCGGCTCTGGTTGAGAGTGGTGCCCGAGAGGGTGGTCTGTCGGAGGCTCTGCGGATTCTGCCAGCCTCGCGTGGCAAGCATGCTTGTGTTCCCTGTCCTGGGGGGACTGTCAAAGTCACTGAGGAAGTCCTCATCGAGATAGGACCCCAGATCGGCCTCAGAGCCTCTGTGTGTGGCGAGTGTCTGGTGAGCTCCGAATCCGCGGTGGGCAGCTGGCGCAGACGCGAACTGGCGGAAGTGGCTGGTTGGGGCAGTCTTCTGGACTCCGACTGCTGTTGGGGCCTGCGTGGCATGGTCGAGGGCTTCCATGAGATCCTCATCCGGGATCTCGTCAAACTCGTCATCGTCCATTGTTGTGAGGCCCCCCCCAACGGGTGACGGCACGTGCGTTGCTGGTTGACTGGAGACTCCGGTCTGGAGTCACAAGTCGCGGCTCGGTTGTCGCTGGAGACGCGCCAATGGGGAGAAACGCGTGCAAACACCACTTCACGTGATTTTAAAGAGCTTTTAGCATGTGTGTTGCTGCCTCCCACTGCGGAGTCACCCAGCCGGCCAATGAAATGGTGCGATCCTGCCGTGGGGTCGCTGCTGGCTGCTGGGTGGGGCTTGAGTCAACAGACAAAGACTTTCGCTGCAGCTCGGTATCGAATTTCTTTGGTGCTTTATTGCACCTCCAGCTGTTTGGACTGCTTTCCACACAGCAGCGCATTCTCTCCCCCAAGCATACTAGCCATTGATGCGACAACCTACGCTACCGCTAGCCGCATTATTGCCCGTCGCATGCGGTGGGGCAGCGGATTTCTTTCTTTGATCTTCTGGTTTTCCTTTTTCTGTCTCCAGGAAACCTAGCAACTTCTTCACACTCTCTTGTGCCCCTCATTCCTGGAACACCTCAACCTCAACCTCGACAGCGATCGAACGCTCGCCCGTCAAGCGAAAAGCCGTCCTGAGACGCAGCGGCAATATTCGCCATCACAGCGATAATTAATTCCCCCCTCGTTCCTCCAGCACTTGTCTGGTGCCATGGCTCCGACCGGCCCCCGGGCTAGCCGCCAGCAAACCACCCAGCGGTCGGCAACCCGCCCAACCCGTGGCGGCGGCATCACAAAAAATCGAGTCCGCGTAAAGACTGACCGCGATGGGGATATCGCGATGGACTCGCCGGCTGCCGGTGCCACAAACGGAGCTGAGCGTGGCGGGAGCCGTGGTCGCGGAAGAGCATCACGAGCGTCGGCACGAGGGTCAACACGAGTATCAACACGCCTAGCCCAGCTCGACAGAGCCAACCCCAATCGAGTCACATTGAAGGTCCTTGGCCTGCGCGAATCCAAAGCTGCCGGCAACCCCGATAAAGGTCGGCGTGCTCTGATCGAATTTCTGGAGAAAAAAGCTTCGAAGAGCAAGAGGATCATAATCGGCCGAGTAAGTTTCATTCAACGCCCCCGTTTTCACTTCAACAAGCGAGTCTGACCAAATGGGGCAGAGCGTCCTTGACGGCGAATACCTGTGGATCAGCATCAACAAGGACGATGCTGCCGATGTCCTACGACTTTCTGGCTATGCCTTTGCTGGCTCCAACCTCTATATAACCGAGACCGAGGAGAAGATGCCAGGCCGCGATACCGAGGACATCTCCAAGGAAGCGCAAGAGACCAAGCAAAAGCTCTTGTCGGTTCTTGCCCGCCGGTACAACCCGGAGCAGAGACTCCTCGACTTGTCCGCCCTCGGAGCAGACGAGGTCCTCAGCACGATGGGAACATTCGATTCGCAAACACTGGCGGAGAAAGCCTTCAAGGTTCTCGTCCATATTGCTAGCGCGCAGTACAAAACGGACCAAGAGAAGGCAGAAGCCATTCAAGCGGTGTCGCTTGCCCGCAACGACATCAACGACGTTGCTCAGGTCTTCTCCCTGGCACTTTCGCTTCCCGACCTGAAGCAGCTTGATTTGACTGGCAACAAACTCGACACAACTTCCAAGCTGAACAAGTGGCAGCTTCGCTTCAAGAATCTCGCGGAGCTTCACCTGACGGGCAACCCTGTAACCGTTCAGGAGAACTACGTGACCGAGATGCTGCAATGGTTCCCGGCGCTACAGATCCTCGATGGACGGCAAGTGAGGACGCCCGAAGAGGCTGCTGCAGCATTGAAAGCTCTCGAGCCCTCGCCGATCGCTCAATTCCCCTCGAATATCCGGGATGGCGAAAACAATGTGGCTGCGGCCTTCCTTCAAGCCTTTTTCCCAATGTTCGACACCGATCGGGCGCGCCTCGCTGCCGAGTTCTACGACGGGGACACTTGGTTCTCTCTCGCAGCTATCCCCGATTCCGGGCGCAACCTTCCTTGGAAGTCGTACATGAAGTACTCTCGCAATATCCAGGCGGTTGGTGCGCGAACTCCTGCGATGGTACAGCGACTTTTCACAAACGGAACGGTCATTGCCGACCTGTGGAAGGCCTTGCCTCCTACTCGTCATGCTCCGATGGACGAGCCTGGTCGGTGGCTAGTCGACTGCCACACGTTCCCACATCTTGCCGACCCTTCCGGCCAAGCAGCCACGGCCATGGGACTGATGATCAACGTCCATGGCCAGTTCGATGAAGCCGATCCGTCGACAAATATATTTGGAACTCGAACTTTCACACGAACGTTCATCCTCGGCCCCAGCAAACCGAGCACTCCGCCCCCTGCCCATCCGTATCGAGTTCTCAGTGATCAACTCACACTTCACAAGTGGGTTGAGGCACCCAAGTCCGAGACGAACGCCACCCCGTTGACGATCAGCACTCCGGCCGTCGTCAACACCCCGGCCGTGGTCGGTGTTGCGGGCATCCCGAATGATGCCGTGAAAGCCCAGCTGATCGAACAGCTCTCGAAGCGCACGGGCATGACGGCCCAGTATTCCAGATTGTGCCTCGAGGGTGCTGCAAATTGGAACTTCGCCATCGCTTTGCAGTCATTTGAGGAGCAAAAGTCAAACCTTCCCCCGGAAGCCTTCGTCGCCGCTGTCTAGGAGATGCTGCAGGGAAAGGGGGAGGTCATGGTGATGGGATAGAGGAGAGAAGAGCGAAAGGAAGCCTGATGCTAGGCTTGGAAAAGTGCATATTCATGGTTCAGCAGAGGCATGGGGTTTTGGCTTGACAGGACTTGCAGATTGGAGCCTCTGCATCATGATACCAGCGGATTTCATCATGTCTCATGGGAGTTCAGGATGGGCGGTTTATAGGGACTTGGGCGTTAGCGGTTTGTCAAGACAAGGACGTCTTTTACGAATGGGTCACAGATGGGTGTTGATCCCGAGAGCTTGTACTTTAGATTTTCTTCTGGCGAACAGAACAGCGAAGTTGTTCCCAGCATTGCTTCTTCGGCGAAAGCCTCTGTGACGTGCATCCGTGATATTCCAAATTTAACAACTCGTAATCTGGGCAAGGCACGTCCGATTCAACCAGGAGGCCAAAACGACCACAGACATAAAAAGATAACTACCCAGTCATCAACACAAGCCGCGCGCTCTCATGTTCAGGCTGATGAAGGGACGAGAGGCCCAAGACGGTCACCTGAGTAATTTCAGAAGCCGGTGACGGGCGCTTACGTCCGCTGCGGTGTCCAACTACGGCTTGAGGCTGGCGGCGGGAATGTGGGGGAATTGGGGATGACCCCTCGACGATTGGCTCTCAAAGCATCACAGCTTTCGTCCAGTCCCATCACGACTTTGCCCCATCTTGCATTTGCATTCCCGCTGCCGCCGGTTTTTGGTGACCTGAAGAAGTGAGCTTTCTTGCTCCTTCCAGACCCCGACACGCTGCAAGATCGTCGCTAACTCGTGCCGTGATTCGCAGCGCCATCTCATCGCGTGGAAGGGCCGGCCCAGCGAGGCAGCCCGCGCAGCTATCTATTCTACACTACATCCGCAGATCGGGGGACAGCCGCAGCCTCCCCCAGATCTTGCGGGCGGTTGCATATGGGCAGTACGATCTGAGCTGCACATGACTACGTACACTACTCGTCGACTGGGACAGCTGTACAGTATGTTGTTGCTCGATCCGGCATTGCGTTGCTGTTGATTCCGTTCGATCCGGTCTCCTCGGGAGAAGCGCAGCACGGTGCTGCCCAAACCTTTCAATATTCTGCACGGCCTCCGTCCGGGCAGGTCCGGGAGCCTCTGAGTGGTGCGGGGCGGGAACTGTGGAACATCGACAATTCTCGAAGTCTGATTTTCGTTCTGACCGCACGAGCCATTCAGCCACCAGCCCCCTCCGCCGCGAGCCTCAACTCACCGATTTCACGGTCGAGGAGCTGCGCCTCAGTGTCGTAGAACCTTGGTCAATCCATTTAGTGTACAAATGGAACACGGAAAGGAGTCAGAATATTGCTGTTGGAACCAGAGGCTCTCCAGCTGGCTGCCTTCGTATGACCGCATGCACGCACCCGTGGTACTACAGTGGACTATCCCCGTATCGTCGTCGACGCCTTCGAAGCGCCGCGCAGCCATCCGATTGTGCTCTCTGACCGACACCGAGAGTTTGTCGTGCTTTCCGACGCCGGTGAGCTCAGGCACCGACCTTTGAAATCATGGCATCCGTCGTGACGGAAGAGCTGGCGTCATCGGCCAGTCCTGTGCAATACACTATCAAACACCAAAGACAAACCAGGCCGATGGGAATCTCAAGACTTGAAGACCCTCGATTCCAATTTTGGGACCTTGGCACGAGCGTCGGGGCACCCAGTCCCTGCCTCCAACTCCCCCCTCCCGGGCCTTCCTTTTCGGGCTAGCTCCAGGGGTACGTCCAGGGACAGTTGTTTCATGCCCCGTTCAAGCTGGGGTGTTCGCAGGGCTCTCGTTTGATGGCGTCGCCGTCCCCCATGTCTCACTCCGGCGGATTGCGCACCCAGCTGTTGGCAAGCCGCGCCCGCCCAAATTTCGCACGAGAGAGCAGGGAGACGAGAAATCGCCCATACCAGGTCCTGGCTGGTCTCATCGCGACAGCGACACGCTCCCGATCCCGTCGAGGTTTTTTCTTTTTTGCTTTTCTTCCGTGATTCCAACAGGGTCGCTCTCTCCAGACAGCGCTGGCATAATCCTAGCCAGATGAGTCCGAATCCAATCCCAATCCAATCCAATCCCAATCCTAGCCACCCCCAAAAACCATAAATCTCAATCCAATTCCAGGTGCCAGGATTGGATTCAGGCATGAATCCAGCATGAATCCAGCGGTCGGCTGGCAGGCAGCTGCAGGCGGATTCATCTGGCGGATTTATCTGGCGGATTTGCTTGACTTGCCAGGCGGCTTCATCTGGTGGATTTGCTTGACTTGCCACTCAGGCGTGGATTTGCTTTGAATCTTTGACTTGCCAGGCGGCTTCATCTGGCGGATTTGCTTTGACTTGTCAGGCGGCTTCATCTGGTGGACTCGTTTGGCACTTTTCGGCTTGGATTCGCTGCGACAACGCTGCGACAACGCTGCGATAACGCTGCGATAACGCTGCCACGAACCACTTCACCAAGCAGACCACCATTTTGCTTGCGATTATACGGCTTTGACTACGCAACTTGCTTTGCAATTGATTTTCTTTACTTTGCAATTGATTTCCTTGAACGTTACTATAGCGACTACGTAACGGCTGCGCAGCGGCTGCGCAATGGTTGCGCAACGGTAGGAGGGTGTTGCAGCGGCAGCGCGCGCTGGCAACAGCAAAGGTGGTGATGGCTTGTTTCGTGGTGGTGTTGCAGTGGCTTGTTGGCGGTTGAGGGTTATGTCGCTTGGATTTTTTTTGGTGGCGTTTCCTATAGATAACCCTAACCCTCGCATTGGATTTATCTGGATTCAAGCCAGATTAATCCAAGTCTGGAAACCGGAAATCCAATCCAATCCTGGCTGTGGGGGGGTGAATCCGATCCTAGCCTGGACCCAGGAATTGGATTGGCTAGGATTATGCCAGCGCTGTCTCCAGACAGCCTGGAAACGTGGAACGACGGCACAACGAGCACCGGTGACTGAGCCACTGTCGGGCTTTTTATTGCGATGCAGGCGATGTTACCTGGCTCTCACCGCGAGATGTTTGGCATGGTGCAGAAGCAATTAATCCACTGCGCACAATGCTAGATTGGGGCTTCCCCTCTGCCCCTCGTCGTCGGGAGCAGCAAGAGAGGGAAACTCGCGAGGAGATGGAATGGCCTTTTGCTGCCGAGGCTTCGATTGATTCGCAGCACCAGCAACGGGCATCACAGCCAATTTCTGTTTGCGCCGGTGCCTCTTCACCAGTGTCCAAGCCCCCGCCGATGGCCTTGAAAGCTGCATGAGAGCGATGCTACCTGGACGGCGCCTGCGGTTGGGTGACAAAGGAGGTATCCCAGCAAGAATAGGCGACGGGTGCGGGTCACGGAGCCTGCTGATTTGGGGCCATTGGCCATTGTGATTCGCCCAGGGCTCCGGCGTCAGTCGCCCCTTGTCCGACTCCATCTGGACCGTTTGGTTCATCTCCCACCCTCGTGGGTTGTGTGCTCGGCCGGTTGTGCGGTGTCCCTGCTCCCGTCCCGCCGCTCTTTGCGCCGCTCTCTCCTCTTCTCCTCTTGCCGTCGCCAGATTGTCCCGTCTTCACGCCAGAGAGCCGACCGAGCATCTGGCTTCGTCGACATTCCGACCGGCTCCTCTGTTCTCCGGCTCAGGGAGACCACGCGTTCCCTGTACCATCGTCGTCTTTCGCTTCTCGACAACAGCTTTGTGACGGCAACGCCGCAGGCACTGCCACACGTCCGCTCTCCGCTTGAACGTGGCCAGGGGCTCGCAGGAGGTTTGAGTACAGCCGGATCTTGGGAACCAAAGGCAACCAGTCCGCCGCCCGTCCTGCGACACCACCAACCCCCTGAGGAGGGGACCGTTTTGTTTCCGCATAGTCAGGATCGACGCTGGCGAGCACATCTGTTTATCGCGATCCCGAAACATTCTACCACTGTTCATTCTCGTCGATCACCGTCCAAGGGCCGGCCCTCCTTTTCCAGACTTCGACTGCTGATCTCGACCATCTCGACTCCATCGAGGTCATTGTGTGCATCCGCCTACACCGACAACGACCTTGCCCGCCCGAATTCGAATCATGTCATCCGCCATGTCGCTGTAATTGACATCGAAACCCGACGCCTGTCCGACCCCCGTGTCCGAGTCATCTCGAGATGGACGGGGCTGGAGGAATTGCGAAAATGGGAGTTCTACCGACGCCGGAGGTCCCGCTAAAGGACATTTGCTCGGTTATTTTCAACAACACGCTCTACACCTATTCCGCCGACGCCTTTCAGTCGCTGCCGTTGACAGCCGGAGCTGAGTGGAAACAGCTGCCGCTGGGGGAGAAGGTTACGGGCGCTGCCTGTGTTGGTTCGACACCCGGGGATCCGTCGAAAGCGGCGTTTTTCGTTCTCGGCGGGAAGGCAGGAAAGGCCGATTATCAAGGTGTACAAAAGTACACATACTCCACCGGGCAATGGGAGACGGTCACGCTGCCTCAGCCAGTAACCCAGGATCGGTTATGGCATGGCGCTGCTTATATCAACAGTACAGATTCCATTCTCATCTATGGTGGCTCCCAGGATGGATCGAAGCACCCTTCTTCTCAAACCTTCACCATCGGCGCCTCGGCTCCGTACGAGGTACTTGCCTTCGAATCGGCTGCGCCACCTACCATCAATCCGATTCTCTTGCCGTGGTCTGCTACCGAGGCGGCGCTCATCGGCGGGAACACGTGGAACACGAAGATTATGCTTTTCAGTAAAGATGCGAAATGGGTGGAATCCGGTGCCTCACTGGCGGAGCCGATGATGAAGGATACATCGGCGGTCAAGGCCATGATTATGACGGGTGACGACGGTTCCAAGAATCTCTACACATTCGACATGACAATATCGCCCAATACGGTGAACCGCACCGTCCTGTTCAAGGGCCCCGGGGCCCCGGTGCAAAACGCACCGCCAGTGAAGCGAGAGGTCGACTCGCTGACGGTTAGTACTTGGCCTGAATACAATTCTACACTGGCCCCGACGGCAACGAGAGGCAGCTATGCGTTGGCACAGGATCCCAATGGGCTGGTAGTGGTGGCCGGTGGAAACGACGAGGATGTGCTCTGCATGTTCGACGCACGAGAGAACACATGGCGGAACGCATCTGCTACCCTGGGAGAGGCGCAGCTGTTCGCATCGGACTCCGTTACTTCCACTTCATCACTCGCTACGGCGCCGACATCTACATCCCTCTCGAGCGCCGTCGCCGGCGCCGCGACATCGACAGCGACGGGAGCGGCAGTCCCCCTCACGGCAACGGGTCCGCCGACGAATACCATCCTCGCCGCCGTGCTCGGGTCCATCTTTGGACTTGCAGTCATTCTCTTTGGACTTTACCTTTGTGTGCAAAGGAAGCGGAGGCAAAACGCGCATGCCGAAGCCGGCCATATGAGGAGATCAAGCGGAGTGTCATCGGACGAGAAGTCAGGTGTTGGCTACGCCAGCAACAGCTTCGCCCACGGTCCAGCCGGCCGGGGAACTTTCCGTGGCCATCAGACTCAAGACTCACAGGCTTCCTTCTCCTCAATGGCTATTCTCATGGGCCGCCTCAACCAGCAAAAGCCTGCGCAGTCCCCGCCCTCGCGCAACACTAGCCAAAACACAAAACGGAGCTCGGTTGAGAGCACTTTCAAGGCTTTCAAGAGCACCATCAGCAAACCTATTCCCCAAAGTACCCCGACAGTCGTGGCGTCTCGCGCGCCACCACCCGATATGCTGATGAGAGACGAGAAGGGTGTCTCATTCGCACCTGACACACTGGAACCGAGACCACGGAGCCCTTCTACTACAACGGGCACCGATCAGCAAAGCGGCATGCGGCGAAGCTCCGGGTGGAATCGATACTGGTCCGGTGGATCGGCAATGGGCATGCTCGGCTTCGGTGGAGGGAATAGCAATGGGAACGGCTCTGGGCATGGGGCTTCGAAACGTGGAACGGTGGCTTCAGAGGCGAGCTCACAGTACAGCAACACGCAGCACCGGATCACGCAAGACAGCGCGACCGTGCCGCCCCTTCAAATCTACGAGCCACGGGCATCTTTCAGCCGTGTGGTGTCGCGCAGCCCAACAATCGCCCAGCACGACGAGAGGCTCAAGGAGGGGCTGCGTGGTCATATCGAGACGCAGCGGCCGGTGAGCGGCGTGAGCTCCATCTCTGGATACTCGAGTGGCATTCCTGCATCTGTCCACGAGGCTTGGGACCCGACCGCCGACAAACCATGGGGTTACGACCGTCCGCAGAACGGCACATTTTACAACCCAAACCCCTACACGACGCCTCTCGCACCAGCGTCATACGGCACGAGGCAACCGGGAACGCAGGCGCCGCGGCAGCAACATCAACAGCCGGTGACACGTGACGACATGAGCTGGCTTAACCTTGGCGGCAACTAGGCACGCTTCTTCCCTTCGCTTGTCCTTAGTAGACGTCCCCTCCCTAGTCAGCGGCTGACCGCCATGATACGTTCTCACGACCCACGTTGCCCATGACGGCCATGGCTGCCCTCGATCTCATGTCCATCGTTCGATACCCCACATAAAAGAGTTTTTTTTTTGGAGTTTGCGAATTCCCGGTTTGCTACAAGTTCACGGCATACGCCACACACCCGCCGCCTCTGGCCATATAGACAGACGCTCACACACACATCAGAAGAGCTGGACCAACAAAAAGTCACGTCTTTCCGCCTTTTTGACTGTCGTTACTCTTCACATATACAGACGCACCTGGTCGCTTGCTTCCAGGTCCTCCGAACGCTTGCCCTTCGCGGCCTTGCCCAATTCCCAGCAGCTCTCACCCACCTGCTGCCGGCGATCCTTCCCATGGCTTCCTCGGGGACGGGGATACCGCTTAATCAGCGTTTCGGCGCAGCCCCAATTTCTTACCTGTGCATATGTACTTTCGACCGTACTTTCTTTTTTGTACACATTCTCAGCCATTTTTTTTTTCATCAGCACTGGCATTTGCGAGCGGGCGGCCTGGGTCTCGGACTGGCTGGTTTTGATTTCGTTTCTCTTTCCAAAGCGGCTCTAGCCGCGTACACTTTGCATCCTCTTCAGCGTCGTCGACATCTTGGCGCGTGGCCTCTCAACGGCATGCACCTTGATGCTGACTGTACGCGGATGCTTGTAATTGCTATTACCACCTGGGTGCCGGGAAGAGCTGTTGCTGCTGCAGGGCCGGGCTTCGGCACCAGCAGCTGTCAAGAGGGAGCGTCCTCTGCGCTGTTTGGTTCCTGGATTTTGCGGGGGTCACGCCGTGTTCCGGCTACAGCCTCCTGCATATGTATGTATGTATCTAGCTAGGTAGCTAGCTGCCTGCCCGATGTCCGCCCCCCCGGCGGAGTTTAGGGCGGGAATGGACGGAAGTTGATGATAATGGTGTGCGTGCGGCGTCGATGACATCGGGATTTTGAGGAGACCACATGATGGCTCGGTGTGCCTGAACGAGCAGTCCTAAGCGGGCCGCTGAAATGGAGCAGACAAAGGTACAGAGGTGGTCGTGTTGTACATGTAGGCAGGCCCTGGCTTGTTAGACGACATGATGACATGATACCCAGACCTCTGTGCTCGTCTTCCTCGAGACGTTCTAGAAGGAGGAACAGAGTATACTAGATCCCTACCCGACCCGATCCGACCCGGCTATGCACCCAGCATCCAGTCGCGGCTCGACTCGACAAAAGTACTCTGGAGAAGCGAGCCCGACTGCCCCGTAACTACCAACGAGCCTCTGCCGTGCGTTGCAGCATCGATGCAAGGCAGCCCTGGCATGTCTACCTCTGCTGATCGCGGCAGTCGAGGGACGCATCGAGGGCGTGTGACGGGTGCATCTCGGTCACAGGATTCAGTCTAGAGAGGTGTGCAGTCAGTGAAGTCCCGACCAGCCACGAGCGAGAGCCGAAAGACTGGACCGCCCCGAGCGCGCTACCGAAAAAAAGCAATATTTTCCCCATGGCGCATGGCTTGCTCCCCCACCCACGAGCTGCTGCTTCGGTCAACCAAAGCAGATCAATTCTTACCCGATTTGCTCCTAGTGGCCTTCCCGTGCAGATGTGGGATGCGCCCCTTCTGATGACACGGTCGCGCTGTCGACTGTCTCGCGCCGGCCCGAGCAGCAATTCGGAATGCGGTGCGTCAGAGGAAATTGCGCAACGGTTCACAGAGGCAGGAACTGACGCTGGCAGTTGACAAAAAACTGACAACAGCCCCGCCGTGGTGGGTGGTTCATGCACGGTGGGGCTCATCAGCGTGTGGTGCCCCCACCTCTGATCAAGTGTTGGAGGGGAACAGCATCAGATGTGGGGTGAAGCAGCTCGGTGGAGACACACCGAGCTTTGACGGGGGCCTGTACTCCGCGACCGTGTTGGCTGGTGATGGAGCCCGCGTTTCGGCGAGAAGAGGGACGCTGCACCGAACGGCTTCATGGGGTTCCTTGCGAGCGCAAGTGCGCTCCGGAGAAGGACAATTCGATCGCCTCATCCCGCGAGGCATCGCAAGACTCGGAGCGAAGCTTGTTTCCAACTACATACAGCGCACTCAAACGGGCTGAGGTAACCATTAGGTACTAAAATCCCCCCCCAGCCTTCTCGAGAGTGCAGCCAAAAAGGCTGTCCACAGCCAATCTCTTTGACCGTGCAGCGCAGCCATCCCCCCCTGCTGCATGAGTGGCAACCTATTAGACCGTCAGGTTCAATGTGGCTGGTACTTTTTTACTATGTAAGCGAGAGGTATTTGTGGGCCTGACAAGGGGGATGGCTACGCTACACGGTCAAAGAGATGGGGCCTAGCTGCCGACCACTGCAGCCAAGCAGAACGCCGCTGGTCTGGACCCTGTTGGTGGTCAACCCGGGACCGGGACAGGATGTTCTGCAGCGCGGGCAACATGCTAACTAACGTGAGCGCACTAGCCGATTTGTGGCCGGGGTGCCGTGGCCACTGATGTCTCGATCCCCATTTCAATCTCTGCCACCCCCCACTCGCTTTCGCAGCTTGGTCTGCGACTCAACCTGGAGCCGCAACCCAGCTCTCGCCAGCCTCCAGACGCCCGACGACCTTCATCGCGACGACTAGCTCTGGCTGCCGAGGCCAAGTGCTCGTCGTATCCGCGTCCACTCGTTTGCGGCCGACCTCACGCACCAGCACTTTTTAGCGCCGCCTGATATCCCGCCGACGCAGAAACTAGGTGAGGGGCAATCGGGAAATCTGCCTCTCAGCCGACGAGCTACGCATCGCTGCCTCGGGTGTTGTCCGGCGTCGGATCCCGCGCCGCCCACCACGCAAAACAGCCTCCAACCACCAGCACGTCGAGCCCAAGACAAATCTGGTCCGAAATCGAGTCTTGCTCGGGCGAATCGTCGCTTGGGCACAATGGCCATGATGGATTCGTCGGCATGGAATGTCTCGGATCATCCCATGCACCCCGCCGGTGACGATGACTTCCAGCAATTCCTCGACATGAACGGCATGGGCAACCTGCCCGACAGCTTGAATTATGACTTTTCCGACTTCCAGGCCGCCGGCGGCAGCCATCTGTTGCAGGCATCGCGGGAACAGCTCGACACGCCGATGAGCGGGACCGATACCGCCATGGTGCTGTCGAGAACCGATCCCGCCCTACACCAGATGCCCGCCATAACGACGGCCGCCGCATTCCAGACGATCCCGACGACCATGATGCCACCGCCGACGCCCAGCGAGGCCATCGTAAACAGCATCGATGCGCAGATCCAGTTCCTTCAGCAGCAAAAGATGCAGCATCAGCAGCGCCAGCTAGAAGAGCAGCAGGTGGTCTTCTTTGCTCGCCAGCGGAACCCAATGGTACCTCCGACGCCTCAGAGCTTGGAGATGGCGCCCGGTTCGAATCAGTTCTATCCAGCGCCCAACTCAGCGGACCGGCAACAACAGCCGATAGATTACCGCTACCAGCAGTCCAAGGACCAACAAGATGTGCGGCGACCTTGAACCTCGCTACTTACCCATATGCTGACACTTCGGTAGATGGCCTTTACCCCCCTTGTATCGCCAGCGGTCACACCGCTCGAGACACAGTTCTCGGTGGAAGCACAGTTTACGGTTCCAGGGGCTTACTTCAGCCCTTTGACCTCGCCAGCCTTGCATGCGCAAAACGACACACTTGCAGCATATGACCAGAGGAGTAGCGGCCTAGCCAGAAGCTCGCCTGTGGACATGGACCTGGAGAATACCGGATCTTCTCTCCCCAACGCTGCGCTCGCAGATTCCCTAAAGAAGACTCGAAGGACGGCAGCAAAACCGAGGAGTAAAACTGGAGTCAAGCAGTCCCCGATCTCCAAGCCGATGCGCAAGAAACCGACAACCACCCCGGTCCTGAACTCGCAGGTTTTGAGCGAACTAGTCGAGACGGCCGAGAGGGACCAGGACTATACCCTCCAACAATCCGGATCCCACATCCGGACCTCGAATTCATCTACGACCGGGGCAACAGATTCGGAGAATGGGTCAGTTTCTCCGGAAGCCTTGAATGATAGCACGCCGGTAGAGATGCCCCCGCCTCCAATCCCAAAACCGCGGTCTGCGAAGCCTTCACCCTTCATCGCACCCCAGAATGGCGGTTCAAATATGGGCCATATCCCCCACCCTGGGGCGCCATCACCAGCAACGCCCGCGTCGCTCATGAAGCTGAGCTCACCGAACAACCGATCGTCCAGCCGAGCCGGGAGTCAGGAGCCGATCGACACCGAACATATCGAGACGTTTGAGCTCCCCGAGTCGGCGAATTTCTCCAAATCCAATCTCCCGTCGCTGAATACGCAAACACCGGTTCTGTCCACGCAGGACAACTCGGTAAAGACACCCGGGCTGGCACCGCTTCCGTCTCCGGTGTTCGCGAAACCTACGGCGGCTGCCTCGGCAAGTCAAAGTCCCCAGCTGACTGGGGGGGCCGGCTCGGCAACGAGGAAAACGCCACAACTTATGCCAAGAGGCAGCAAGAAGCGGGCAAGCGTAAGTTCGGTACACGTCTCGCCCGCGCTCCGGCCCAAGATCTCGCCAAATATCAAGCCGCTGCTCCCGGGCGGAGTGACCGCTGAGGATACGGCTTCACATCTGTTGGCTACCAAGTCCAACTACCAGCGGATCCTAGAGGGGAATACAGTGCCGGGCGTATCGTATCCCAGCGAGCTATCGACGAACCTGACGTCGAAGCGAACATCGCACAAGATTGCTGAGCAGGGCCGACGAAATCGGATCAACTCGGCGCTCCAAGAGATCGCAACGCTGCTGCCCCAACAGCCCAAGGAGGTAAAGGCGGCCGAGGAGGCCATGGAGAAAAAGGACAAGTCTGGTGGGGTGCCGAACAGCAAGGCGAGTACAGTCGAGATGGCCATCGAGTACATCAAGCAGCTGCAGAAAGAGGTGGCGGATGCGAAACGGCGGGCCGAGGAGGCGGAAAAGAAACTGGGTTTAAAAGAGAAGGACGGTAATGAGTGAGCTACTAACGTGCATGAATCTTTGACGTGGTATGACCATGATGCCGTTATATATAGGGACACATATCGAGCATGTAGGCCGAACGGTCATACAAGGCGTATGATTATGAAAACTCGGAGACAGTCTTTTGATACGGCCACGGGCTCAACACTGGGCTTATGTGCGGACACCCTGTTGCGATATATCTTCATTGGTCTGTACAGGACCAAGGGGCTGCGTTCGCGAAGCGGACGATGGGAAGGGCGTGGGTTGAAAGTTATAGCGGATATACCCAGTGGGAGAGGGAGGCCTTGTGATTTAGAGGGTTGCATTGATAGCGCAGAGCATTAACCCGGGCGAGGGAAGTACGGGGTATAATAGTGAGGGGGTTATGAATACTCCATAATGCACATCAGATCGGTGCTATCCTTGTGCGAGTAGTGGTATCTTGCCAGAGACTTAGCTCACCATCCAGCAGACAGTGTCTAATGAGCTGCCGTGCGTAACAAAACAAGATGACCCTATATATATATATACACTAACGCACCCATCCCAACAAGGAGGAATATAAAGCGGAGAGAGTCGGCAGTTGGATATTGAACCTCGGTGTGTCTGCTATCGTCAGTGTTGGACAATGACCGGCCGACTTGTATGACTAAGACATTTACTGTCTAGTGGTTGCAGTTTAGGAGGGTTGGGAGGTAGGTAAGCAAGTACTCAAAGCCGCGTGGACGGGGTCTGAGAAAAGGGTGTGTCGCGGTGACGATATCTCGACGCGCGGCCGCTTCCCTTCAAGTCCAGTGTCTTCCACTCACGGATTGGCTTGTTGATCATTTCTTATCATCTTTTATTTCCCGCTACATTTTCCTCACTGTCCAGTAGGTATTCTAATTCTACACAATTTTTTTTTGGTCGAGTAAGATTCGTGTAGTAGGGGGGTAACAAAGACAAGTCGCTCCTCAGGCACTCGACTAAGCGTGTAAGTGTGAAAGCGTGTAAGCTACCAATGCACAGCTGTGCAAGGCCCAAGTGTCCACCGCAAATCTGGGGAATGCCTCATGGAAGATTCCCCAGGCAACGCGTCGTAATCAGGTGGCGAGTCTGCTTCTACCTAGTCTTGCTAGTGTAGACTTTCTGCCTTTTGTCACAAGGAATGAGCAATGCCGAAGAGGGGTTTACGTCTACGTCCACGTCTACCCGATTGTTGCCTCGCCGCAGGTTGGTGGCGCGTTCACATATATATAGAGAGAGATCATAACGACAAACCTTTCCCTTCCGAGTCCTCATCTTGCAAAACATCCACAATAGGAATCCTTACCTCCAAATACTCTGCACTCACCTAAAATAACATACATCATGTCCTGGAGCAACCCACCATTGCCACCGTTGCCACCGTTACCACCCGCGCCCCCGGGATCCCAAGCGTACTTCCGCTCCTTCGCCCAGCCCGCAGCCGGCTACGGAACCGACCAAACGGCACCGGAACACGGCTTCCAGTTTGGTCCCGGCGGCTTCAGGGCATGGTCGGGCCCGCACGGTGTCGACGGTAACTGGGGTCAATGGGCGGGCCCATGGGGCTTCGGGGTCCGGGGCCGCGGCGGCTGGCGCGGCGGACGCTCTCACTCACACGGTCGTCGTGGGCGCCGCGAGGGGAACAACTCGGGCGAGGACGAGGATATGCATGACGTCGCAGTCGCTGCTGCGGCCGCCGAGGCCGAGATGGAAGCTGCTGAGGCCGAAAAGGAGGCGGCGGAGGCCGCGCGAGAGGCTGAGATGGAGAAGGACGCCAGCCCCGGCACGATGCGCGATGCCGACGGAGACCATCCCGATCCGCCTGAGGAGGCCCCCCGCGACCGCGCCCACCGTCACCATCATGGATTCCGTGGTCGCGGTGGCCGGTTCGGTCGATGTCGCCGCGACGGACGCGGGCATCGCAACCCTGGCCCACACAGCGGCCCACACAGCGGCCCATACGGCGGCCCATACGGCGGCTGGTTCCCCTTTGGTCCGGCCGGCCATCCCGGTGCCGCCTCTAACATGCCCGACTTCTGGGCCATGATCGAGCAATACGGCCCGCGGGCACGCGAGTATATCGAGCGGGTCCTGAGCTACTATGGCGGCCAGCAACAGTCGCGGCAAGCCAACAACGACAACGCCGACGCTGGCGACGACGGCAGCTCGAGCTTCACGCCGCCCATCGATGTGTTTGATACCGCCGACAACTGGACCGTGCATGTCGCCCTACCCGGGGCGAGGAAGGAGGACATGGGCGTCAACTGGGACGCTGCGAGGTCGCTGCTGACCATCAGCGGTGTGGTTCACCGGCCCGGCGACGAGGGGTTTCTGAGGAGCATGGTCTCGGGCGAACGCCGGGTCGGGTTGTTTGAGCGGACGGTGCAGCTGCCCCCGCCGACGGCGGCTGAGAACGAGACCAAGGAGGAGGTTGATGGGGATAATATCACAGCCAGGATGGAGGATGGGATACTCATCGTGGTGGTGCCCAAGGTCGAGAAGGAGTGGACAGAGATCAGGAAGGTTGATATCAACTAAAAGGGGGCCTTTTGTTTGATTAGGGGGAACTCGAATGGATTTCGTTGGTTTGTGGACATGATCACTGGTATGAGTAGATAGCCACCGATGTAAAACAATAAAAAGAAAAGAAAATTGGAATGGGAAAATCGCTCTTCCAACCTTGCTCGGTGCAACTTGTGACTGTTCGTTTCTGAATGTTGAAACCAAGCACCCAGGAGTCTTCACTAACCTGGAACTTGTAGTTAGTTCGAGGCTAAGCGGCCGCTAAATGGCCACTGAATGCGCAACTCGAATGCCCCGCGTCGATTTAATCGGGTCATGCAGCCCGCGCACGGTCAAACCTCCCAGAACATCGCAACTTGCGACGACACCAAGACGCAGCGTGACGGCTCCCAGCTCAATAATCCCTCGGGCGCCGACGGTAATGGGAGCAGACTGAGCACTCGTATGCGCCGCCACCATGGAGCGCGCTGCGTCGGGTAGCGCCAGCACGCGGACACTGTTTCCGCGGGGCCCCAGCTTCACCCTCGACGACTTCTCCAACAAGGACTTCATCGTCGGCGACTTTGTCGACTCGCTCGCCGAGACCGCCATCCCCGCCAATCGCCGTTCCGGCCCCTCCAGCACCTCGTTCGACCCCAAACCCTTGATCCGGACATTCGAAAGTAAGCAGGCCCGTATCCCCTCGGTTGTTGTTCCCCGTCGCTGACCAGCTCGTCTCCCCCAGATGCCCTCTCCCAGCTCGCCACCCTGTCCGAGGAGCTGCAAGAACGAGAATCCGAGCTCTTATCACAAGTCCGCCGTGCCGAGATCCAGCATGACCAGACCCTTGACGTGCTCGGCCGCAAGCTCGACCAGTCCATGGCTCAGTTCGAGGCCCTCGACCTGACCCTCAACAGCGCCGGCACCACTAACGGGGCGAGTCGTGGAGACGGCGGCGGAAACATCGCCGTACAGATCGGCGAGAAACTGGAGGAGCTCGACAGGAAGCGGAGGAAGGCGCAGGACGCCAACTTCCTAATCCAGTGCTGGACCGAGGTGACCGACTCTGGCCAGCTCACGTCGCTCGAGGAGATCCAGCGCCAGGGTGGCGCCGAGAACAAGGTGCGGTGCGCCGTCATCGCCCGCCAGCTGATGCGCATCAGCCAGCGTCTCGACCCCGTCTCGTGGGGCGAGCAGACCAACGGCTACCGCGGCAATGGCATCACCAACGGCGTCGCGGGCACCAACCGGAGGCACAACACCAGGGAGGTGCTCGAGAAGTTCTCGGAGCTGCTTGAGCAGGACCTGCTCAAGCAGTTCAACAACAGCTACCGCCGGCAGAACTTTGATGACATGATGGAGTGCGCCAAGGTGCTGTACGACTTCAACGGCGGTGCCAGCGTCATCGCCACATTCGTAAACCAGCACCAGTTCTTTATCGACAGAGACCAGCTCATCACAGATGAGGTCGCCATGGACGGCGAGACGTGGGAACAGCTGGCCGATCCCGATTCAGCGCCGCCAGGTGTCGATCCAAGCCTGCAGTCTCTAGTCGACGAGGTCCGGATCGTGATGCAGGAAGAATCCTTCATCATAAAACGCGCCTTTCCCTACTATGAGACGGTCCTCATCAAGTTTATACAGCGTGTCTTTCAACAGTCGATCCAGCAGCGTCTGGAGATGGTGCTTGAGAAGGCCACCACAATATCCTCGCTGGCGTTTCTGCGGTCGCTACACGCGTCAAGGAGCTACATCGGGGCCTTGGTCGAGGATCTCAAAACGCACGGGCTGACCGAACATCCCGAGCCGTGCTCAGCCCAGATTTCGCAAACACTAGACCTGCAACTAGACGAGCTGTTTGTTCCCTACCTCGTCGGGAACTCCTATATCGACCGAGAAAAGAGGAGCTTGGAGGAAATGTTCAACTCGCTCCTGTTCAAATATAATACCTACCATTCGAGGCGGAAGAAGGCGCCGAGTGGGTTCATGGCTGCCATTGCCCAGCAGGGCACGCAGCTCATGGCGTCGGCCAAAGATGCGTACATGGAGAGGCTGGAATCGTCTGAGCTGACGCCCACCCAGAAAGCCATGATGCTTCGGGTTGCCGGCATCCGGGACGACAGCAGCAACAAGAACGACATTGAGGTGACAGAGCAGGATGGCATCCTCAGCGTTGCCTCTGCCAAGAGAATGATTATCTGGCTGGCTGAGAGCGTGAGCCGGACGCTGGAGATGGGATCGACGATCGAGACGCCCAAGGACGTGAATATTCTGCTCAATTTGCTTCTTACCAACATGGGCCAGGTGTACGTTGAGACGGCGCTGGATGCGGCGCTGGACCAGGCGTCGTCGCAGGAAAACACCAAGACGGAGCCGGACCTGGCCTATCTACCCAGCCTCCGGCCGGCCGTCACTATTACCAATCTCATGTCACGCTTCATCACGACGGTGCTGATCCGGCTGGCCGAGCCCAACACGACGGTGCGGCGGAGCATGGAGGCACAGACCAAGCTCGCGACCGAGGCCATCGAGAAGAAGACCAACGCCGTCATGAAGAGCACCATGGATGTGGCCGTCAACTGGGTGACCAAGACACTTGCCCAGCAGAAGAAGGTTGACTTTCGCCCGCGCGACGATGATCTCGAGGGGCTAGTCGATTCGCTACAAACACCGACCTGCCAGGCGATCTGCAGTTTTCTAGGAAAGGTCTCCTCGCTCGCGTCCCAGGCAGTAGACGGGCATAATCTGGAAGTATTCGCCTCCCAGCTCGCGCTGGCCATCCACCGGCTGCTGTTTGAGCACTTTAAAAAGTTTGTGGTGAATGCCACAGGTGGGCTGATGGTCACCAAGGATATAGCCAAGTACGTCGGCACCGTCAAGGAGTGGCCCCTGACAAAAGAGGTCGAGGCCGAGGTGGAGGGGCTCACCGAGGTCGGGTACTTGTTTATCATTGGGCCTGAGGCGCTGAAGGAGAGGTCGAGGAATCTGGCGGGGACGGTTGGTGGGCCGGGAGGAGGGAATGTGGGAGGGAGGAAGCTGGGCAAGGCGGATTTCAAGGCCTTTGTGCAGAGACGGGAGGACGCGGGGAGTGTGGGCATCCAGAGCGTGCTTGCGAGTTTGTAATCTCACTGCTGTAATGTTACGGTGAGGTATGGATGGGTATGGATGTCCTATAGGTGATCAAAACTCGAAATGGTAGCGAATTTTTAGATATATTGCAGCGAGACGCCTACCAGTGCTCACCTCAATCAAAGCTGCAAGCCAGCAAACCCAGTCCGCTAGCGTGCCGTAAGATCTCGCTCGGAAGGCCTCGCGATGCGCCTGGGGAGCATTAGAAACTTGGTATGCGCCTAATTCTTGATCGCAGACGCCTTTACAGGGCGTCCGAAGGCATTGGCTATCAAATCTGAAGGCTTCCGAATCTAGTAGTCATGTAGTCGAATTTCCTGAATATTGTAGACCATTTAATAAGGTATGGTTAGAGTCCATCACATGAGCCAGGGACACGGCGATTCTAGCTACGTCATGTATGTTGTTCTATACATACCCCAAGGATTGATTCTATTGTTTCGCACCTGCCTCTCGAAAACGCCGTGCTCATGCGCCATATCCTCTAGGTTATCTATCCACCTTTGCCCCGTCTGACCCGACTGGTGCATGCCTTTTCTCTCTCTCTATCCTACAATATAACTACAACCCACTTCTTACACCGGTGGATGCCTTCTCGATGTTGACCACCCACCTCCAGCTACAAGTCTACCAAGAGAGTTTATCTACCCCTCGCCGACTTGGACTTGCTCCCCTTCGACGCCGCAACCTCGACCCGCTCGAGCGCCTTGACGTGGATCGTCATATTATAGACATTAATATCCGCCAGCTCGACGACAAACACATCGCCTGGGTTGACCGTCGACATCTTGGCGACCGAGTCGAGATGCTCCACGGCCAGATACACCGGCCGGTCGAACCAGTCGACCTTGCCCGTCACCAGGGTCGGGGGGAAGACATTGTTGACCGTCATGCGGAACGTCTTGGGCAGCGGTTGTCGTCCCTGGCCGAAGCGCCACGCGCGCAGGAGCGCCTGCAGCGCCCACTCGTTGACGCCGTCGATATTGCCAGCCAGCCTGGCATGGCGTTCGCGAACGCTCAGCTCTGGGAAGATGCTGAGATCGAGCTCTTGTTTGGAGAACGGGAGAAAGGACATGTCATTCGTCCCGTGGGCACGTCGCTTTCCCTTACTGGTGCTATCGTCGGTCTCCTTGAGGGAGCGCCCACGGCGGTGCTCCTCCAGGATGGCCGCCTCGATCTGCCAGTGGGCTAGCAAGTCGGCATAGCGGCGCAGCGGCGAGGTCACCTTGGCGTATTTGGACAAGCCCATGCTGAAATTGTAGCCGGGCGTCGTCGAGTTGACGGTTTCGCCAGCGAGGGCGAGGAGCATCTGGTGATCTTCCTGCGATGGTGTCCGGCCAGCTCGAAGCTGCGGGTACAGCACCTCATCGGCGAACCTGCGTAGGGGCTTCATATTCTTTTCGGCAAACTTCTGGACACGGTAGGGAATTGGGATGTTACGCTCGTGGCACCAACGTGCAGCAACCTCGCCGGCAAGCTGCATGATGCTACTGACCAGCAGACTGCCGGAACCCGGACCATATGAAAGTCGAATGTACGGGTCGCCTTCCGACTCTACAAACCCGTTGTATGTGTTGGATTCTGCAACTTTCACGCTGTCAAAGGCAACATCGACGGCGAGCCGAGGAGGGAATGCAGGAGTCGCTCCGTTCTCCAGCCGCACCCGGTGGAGAGCGTGAGCGAGCCTTTCCAAGGTTCGCAGATCCTCCTGCTGCTCTGCAGACAAGTCCTCGGGCCGTGTCATTTCCCTAGTAGGCTTAGCAGGTGACGAGGGCAGCTCTCCAACTTCGAAAACTTCAGTACGTCGAGATGGGCCGTCATCATCTTCCGTGATGGTTGAAACGGCTTCGGGGGTTATGTAGACGACGTTCCGCACCCAGCCCGGAGTGACGGTGTAATCGACGATTTCGCCTGATTCGGACACCTTGGCGCTGAACGTCAGCGACGGTCGATTCGGGGCCAAGGAGAAAGCTTCAGGGACGGCTTGGGACTGAAACATGCCCCTCTCGTACCCGGGAAGGTAGGATGACTGGCTTTCCGCTTGGGCAAGTCTTGCCAGTCTCGAGTTGGGTGAGATACGTGAAGCGGGATCCGCGACGTGAACGTGGATCCAATACTGGCCCTTTGCTGCTCTCTCAAGAGATATCCCGTCATCTACATCAGCAGTACTCTCCGAATCGATACAATAGACAGTGGACCCAACGAAGTCTCTCCGGATGGATTCGAGCTTGTCCCGCTCTAGCTCGAGCCCTCCCTTGAGGGGACGAGCCTCACGAGGCTCCAAGCCGGCCCGCTGGGTTTTGGCGCCCGGGAGACGAAGAGCATGAGGCGAATGAAGTTCCCAAGGCGGAACCCAACCGGTCTCCTGAAGAAAAGTCCAGGCTACCGATGCATCGAGCATATCGGCATCGCCGTACCTGTCGATGGCCCGTAGGATCGCGGAGCCAACCCATTGCAAGGGGGAAGCTGGGTTTATCAATTCGTGCATTGCCCAGTGTTGCATGAAGCCGTAGATCCTGCGGTCAAAGTTATCAAGACTCGGGAACAGCGGCTCAATCCGACCTCCTCTTGAAGGACTTAGGATTCCGTGTGGTGTCCAGTCTCTACTCTTCCGGCTCCGATCAATGACTGCCCGCATCTTGAAAGCAAAAGCTCTAAAACGGGCGACGGCGTTCTGGTCCGCAGCCCTCGTTGACTCGTAGAAGCTGCGCACAATATCTGCTGTTCCCTGGACAGAGGCCACATCGAGGCTGGTATTGATGACAAAGGCGCAGGAGTCTCCACAGAGACCAGCCCGATCAAGCGGCACGATGCCTGTTGTATCCTCGCATAGGGCCGTGTGGACGGCGTACAGGGCCTCTGGCGGGAAGGAATAATGAGATCGTTTCAGGCTTGCCGGCAGCAGAGTGTTGGCAATGGCGTCCAACGTCATGACGCTGTCTCCAGGCCCGAGGATGAGCTGCGGCTTGTCGAGAGTCTCCAAGTGGGCTTGGTGAATCTGGCGACTGGCAGTCAGAAATTCGTTCATCCGCTTGATTAGAGGGCCAGCAACGGAGCGAGGGGGACCCATGCCCAAGTCTGTCATGAGCCTCAGAACATGACGGGCGTCGGATACGGAGGGAAGAGCTGCGATGACGGGTTCGAGGTCGGCAGGGTCATCAATGAAATTCCGAACGATGAAGCGGGTCTTGAGAGTCGGGACGGCATACCACCTGCCAGTACTCGTGTAGAAGTGGTAGAGACCCTTGAATCTACCGAGACAGACGGCGAGATCAGGGTCGGATAAGATACGTGGGGAGCTATGGGCAGCAGTGTGTCAGATATCAAGGGGTGAAGCATGGCATCCACGGAGCGGGCGATTACCTCACTTGCACCAGGTCACCAGAAGCTACAACAGCTGTGGCGCCGGAAAGGGTGTCAACGCCGCCATCGTCGACGAGCAAAGCGCTGTCGACGTGCTTGAAAGCGTCCTCTAGGGGATCCTGGAGCTGGCCGGTAAGGTCGACCGGGTTCAGAACGCGGCCGGTAGACTGGAGGCCGGGAAACCTCTGGACCAGGCTGTCAGCCTTGTTTTGGGACTCCCAGGCTCTCAGCTGGGCGCGGATATGGCTCTCTTCCGTCTGGGACCTAGGGCCATCGTCGTCGGCATATTCCTGGCGTGTTCTTGCACGGGCGTGGAGCAATGTTGAGCTGGCCAAAGGCTGGGGCATTGATTGTCAGCGCGGGGGAGAATGGAAAGGACCAGGTCATGACCAACTCGTCTTGCATGGCCCCTCAGATGTGGCGGGCATCTTGTGCTGTTCACCGATGGCCTGCCAGCGGCACATCGCCAGCAGATGTAGTTCTGGCCGGATCGCAACATTGGGAGTCGCGACATTCGCGGAGCTTCCACTCCAAATGTCGACGCGTGCAAGTCGCATGGAAAATTCCGTTGCAACGCGGGCTCAGATGACCGGCGATAAGACGACCCTAACCCTTATCGACCATCAACTTTGACTTTTTCCATGGCTCACCAGTGGCTGCACATGAACATGCCCATTAGTTATGTTCTTGCAGCACAATCTAAAGTCTACAGTCTACACGTATGCTCGTACGTATACTTGCCCAATTGCGCTTTGTGGTCCAACTTGTCCATTAATCCATCATGAAATCGAGCGTCGGCGTCTTTGCCTCAGAGCTGTCGACCCCTGCCCGAGTCAATTTGGCCGCCGAGGCGATTGGTTGAGAGCTGCGGAGAGTTGTGCTGCGATTCCAGGTTCGGCAGCGAATCGACATCAGCCAATGCGGCCACTGCGGGTTCGATGCAGGTACGAGATCCACAGGCCCGTTGACATGATCCTGGATGATCCGGTTCTCGATCAAATCTCATCTCAATCTTGGGGCATCATCGCCGAGCTTCCTTGGCTGCCGGGTCTTTGAGTTTTTTTAAGGTCAGAGGTGAGGTGCTCCGTAATCCGTTCTTTCACCGGATGGGCTCCTCCTCAACAAAACTATCTCTCTCCCCGCAGCCGATCTGAGAAAGCAGTTGTGGAAATCGGAGAGGCGTCGATGACGAACCAAAAGCGGACGCAGGCTGACGGACGATGCACGACACTCGAACGGTCGAATAAGCATGCAGGGAAAGGGCTGGTGTGGCTGACGGCAACCGCAGGCAATTTTGGTCTAATGTCGCTTAGCTAATTTCCCCCAGTTGGCTGCCACCCAGCGGCACCGCACTGTTGCTGTTTTTGCCGGCCCCGACCACCAAAGCAGAGCGCGCTAAGGCGGCAGGGTGCCCAACGCGTCTGTCACCGCCAAAGCGACCTCCTTTTCTCCTTTTTTTCCTTGGGCAAATGAGGCATCGCCGGCATCCATGCTGGTCGCTTCCCGATCCATCGTATCGCACCGCCGCACTGCTTCGGACGTACTGGAGTCGGCTAAACGATTTTCGAGCATCGTCATCACACAGGAGACGTGCAAACTCTGTGGCCGTTGCTGTGGCTCTTCGGCCCAACACGCCGAGTGATGTTGCGAAACAAGTCGAATCTGGGCGCAAATATATAGTCACTCGGTGCCGGGCAAGTTGTCAATCAAAAAGCAATTGCCTCCCTTCCAGACGGGTGATGGGGTGTTTGGCGGATGGGGTCGCTCATCACTCGGCAGGGCAACGCTGGTAATGAAGGTCCACACGCGTGGGCAGGGCGTCGACCACTCAGCGGCCACGGCCTCAACGCTCACCCGGCCACGCCCAGGTTCTCGGGGGTGTCGACGGGACCCATGTGTGGACGCTGTGTTATTAGACCCTGGGATCCCGAAGGAACTGCCTCCACGGCGCCAAGTGGCTTGCCCCGGCCTGCTGCAATGCTAAATTACCGCCATCTCACGTCCCCGATGGCCTTCTCCTTTTCCTCTCCTCCTCCCCTCTTCCCCCAGGGTTGATATTGACAGGCCGAAAGCTCCGTTCGCTTTCGTCGTTCCTTTCTTCACCATTCTGCACCACCGCTTCACTCATTCAGCGGGCACTCGTTTTTCCTAGGGTACGACTTCTCCAGACTGCTGCTATAATTCACGGCCGGCGCCTGTATTTCCGAATCACGACGACAACATGAAGGCGGTAGCTGTGGCAGCCGTTCTTGCGGCCGGTGCGAGCGCGCACCGGAACCACCACCGCCATGCGCACAACGACCTGTTCGAGAAGAGGGGCCACAACGAGAGCGAGATCTGCGTTCCCGGATGCACCACCGTGTGGTCCACCATCACCGGCGCTGCGACCCGTATGTCGACCCGACGTCCTCCCTGAAGATACTCAGACTAGGTGCTAACAAGCAGCAAAAAAGTCTACACGCCTCCCCCGCCGCCCCCGGCCACCGCCACGGCTTGGCCCACGGGTCCGGCCGTCGTCCCAACCCCGGCCGCTCTCGTCTGCCCGACTCCCGGCACTTACACCTTCCCGGCCACCACCCTGACCGTGACCGAGACCACCACCGTCTGCGCTGCGTCGACCACCGAGCTCCCCAAGGGCACCCACACCCTCGGCGGTGTGACGACGGTTGTTGAGACCGAGACGACGGTCGTGTGTCCCTATGCCACGACCAAGACCGAGGGCGGCGTTGTCACGAGCGTCATCGAGACCACCACCTACGTCTGCCCCTCGGCCGGCACCTACACCATTGCCCCGATCACGACCACCGTCACCGTCGATGTCACCACGGTTGTTGTCCCGGTCGTCACCACCTACTGCCCCGGCACCTACACGGCTCCCGCCGTCACCACCGTTGTCGAGACCGCCACCGTCGTCTTTTGCCCCTTCGAGTCGGCCACCCCGGCCCCGGCCCCGTCCGCGCCTGCTCCGGCTCCCTCTTCGCCCGCGTGGTCTAACCCCAGCCCTCCTGCGTCCCCCCCCAAGGGCCCTGCCCCTGGTGGTCTCGGCAGCTCTGACGGCAAGTGGGCTATGACCTACACGCCCTATGACAGCACCGGCCACTGCAAGACTCCCAGTGCCGTCCTCGAGGATGTCAAGAAGATTGCCGGTGCTGGTTTCAAGACGCTGCGTGTCTACTCGACCGACTGCGACACCCTCACCAGCGTTGGCCCTGCTGCCCGCGAGTGCGGCCTCAACCTGATCATCGGTATCTTCATCGGCAACAAGGCCTGCAACAACAACTCGCCCGACGTTGCCCACCAGATCGACGCCATCAAGGCATGGGCCCAGTGGGATCTCGTCAAGCTCGTCGTCGTTGCCAACGAGGCCCTGTTCAACGGGTTCTGCTCGGTCGGCCAGCTCCGTGACCTGATTGTCCACACCAAGTCGGAGCTCGGCGGAGCCGGCTACAGCGGTCCCTACACCACGACCGATGTCGTGTCTGCTTGGGTCGAGAAGGATGTCCAGCCAATCTGCGACGTCATTGACGTTGTTGCCTGCAACGCCCACGCCTACTTCAACCCCAACACTCCCCCGTCCCAGGCCGGCCAGTTCGTCGCCGGCCAGCTCAGCATCGTCGAGAAGCGCTGCGGCAAGGAGGGCTACATCATGGAGACGGGCTGGCCCACGGCTGGTGTCTGCCACGGTGTCGCCTGCCCTGGCGAGTCGCAGCAGGCTGAGGCTATCAGCTCCATCCAGAGCGCCATCGGCAGCAAGGCCGTCTTCTTCTCGGCCACCAACGACCCGTGGAAGCAGCCGGGTGACTGCGGATGCGAGCGCAGCTGGGGATGCAGCAAGGTCTTTGGCTTCTAAGTTATCCATGACCTAGTATGTCCCGGTCGGCTCTCGCCCCCACCGTTGAAACGAGGTCTTTTATATAGTCACGCATAACACAGCCAAGGCAGATCTGCCAATGTTTGTCAATATTCAAGAGAAAGAAAAGCCTTGTTTTGCCCTAAACCCGTTTCCCCCCCTTGGTTCACCCATCTGTTTTTGGTGCCCGGTGTTGTTGATACATATCTGAATGAGGTTTGGTTGGACCAAGTGGTTTTGGGCTCCGAGCATTGGTTTTGGCCTCGAATATCCCAACGCAAACCCCCCTCTGCCCTCTCCCATCCTCCATGCTTAAGGTACATAAACGGGGGGAAGATGGGACGGACGTTGTATATTACCTGCTCATCACCCACTCATCGGGGATGATGGAGTAGGACCCATGGTGTGTGTACATTTGTGTTGACTGAGTGTGGGATTTTTTTATGTCGTCCTTGGAAGTGAGCGAAAAGGGTGCTTGTTTATGAGCTGTGTGTATTTTTTAATTCTTAGTGTCTACTTTTGATGATATAGGAGGAGGAAGGGAGAATATATTGCCGGTCTTTCTTTTGTTGGTCTGGATTTTCTGTCTACGTTTTGCATCTCGGTGAATGACTGCGTATGTGTCTCTCGAGATCGTAGCAACGGGAATGGATATCCATGACTTGGCTAAACTCTTCGTCCCCGCTTCGACACACCATAATCTTCCCTGCTGCTGCTGCTGCTGCTGCTGCTCTGACGATGTGAAACAGCAGGAATGACGATTCCGTCGTTCAGTCCATCCACACATCTACCATCTACCATCTACTGTCAACAGCTCAGGAATACCCGCGAGCCTTCTCGAGTCTCCGTTTCTTTATCTCTTCTGATGGAGTCTGTCAGTAAGTCATTTGACCTTTGGGTTCTACCTGTCGAACTTGTCTGTGGTCTCTCACTCGCAGATAGAGTTCGAAGCTGGCCAACCTCTCCGCCGCATACCCAACCGTGACTCATCAGAAAATATCAGACGCAGGTGGACGTATGTTTGTTTAATCGGCTTTTTCCCGGGTATGCCTCCAAAGTATAACACCCAGGATATGCTGTATATCTCACCACCCTATAACATAACATACGGCACACAACTCCCCAAAAATCACCCGTCACGGCATAAAAATGAATATTTAATATATCTAGGTATCACTATCCAACTGAGCCCAAAACCGGGTCAAACTACCCGCCCCGCCCGCTATCCCCGAGTACCCGAACCGCACTCCTTTCCAAACAACCTCCTTGGATCGCCATGAATCCCCAAGTATAGGAACAAAAAACACAGGGTACTAGCAATAAACAAGAATATACAGAGTGTTGACGATATAAAAAGTGGAACAGCCGTGTGATGAATGGCGTCCCCACACCCATGCCTTGCTTTCCTTGCCTTGCAATGCCCCTGAACAGAAAATGCATTTCAGATAACCACCCCCTTGGCCTTCGCCACTGCATGGGTGTGTGCCCGTTTAATACCGTAATGGAAGTCGATCATGGTGTCGTATCCAACAGCCAGGAGCCTGGCATCTTCCCACTCACAGAGTCAGCACGTTGGCGGTTATATACCATGAATCTGGTCTGCCTCTCAAAAAGGTTCCATGGCATCCAAGGCGGCAGCCTTCCGCCGCCTGCGCGAGGCACTCTCCTTGATGCGCTTCTCATCCGTAAAAGAAGATTGTGGCCAATCGAAAGTGGGTCCACGGCGCCATCGGAACTCCTGGAAGTTCGAGTATCCGTCGTCTTCCACCCACCTTGTCTCCCGCCCGAGACCACACCGTTCCAACTGGAGTAGCCCCCCGCGGAGATTATCGCAGCAAAGCGCGGTTAACTCCTGCCCGTCGTGCGAAAAGTTGATGCCTCCAATCTCCCCGAATATGTCGATTGTCTGCTTTGTTCGGAAGGTTTGCGCATCAATGATATTAATAAAATCCGCCTCTTCTGCGGCAACCAGGACCCGCTTCCCGCTTCCAATAGGGGAGAAGCGCAGACCGCGTACCCCGGCCATCTCGGCTCTGATGGTGCAAACAGGTGTCGCAAAGCCGGAGCTGTCGGACCACCAACGAGCATCCCAGATCTTGACCGATTTGTCCTGGAAGCCAGTTGCCACCGTCCACCCGTCGTCAGCCCAGTCGCAGGCGAAGCCGTAGTCGCGGTGGCCCGAAAGCGCATGAAGGACGTCGGGTCTGCCTCCAGGCAGTGAAGATTCGGCCGCCGTGATCAGCACATTAAAGTCGTCGCCAACCATAACGCGGAGGCGCTTGTCTGGGGACAGAGCCGTGCAGTTTAGAGGGAACGGATACTGCTCTGATGATAGCCACTTTTCCGTGGAAACGTCGAGGACGCGGAAAAAGGTGTCGTTGGAAGCGAATGCGGCCAAGGGCGCTGAGGAGCCGCGAGCCTGATGGACCTGGATGTGGTTTGTTATACCGCTGGGATTGGTGGTAATGACGCCTTCATGGCAGGCCGTCTCGACCGCGTCATCCGAGTCCAGATGCCTGAGGATGTACTCTCCGTTAAACAGCCCAGCGACCAGGGCGCCATGATCCGCTGCGAGAGTGGATACTTGTGCTCCGGGACCCTCTTGAAGCTTCATGACGGAATGTGCACGGCCCGAGACAGCGTCGAACTGGCACACGGCGCCGTCTCCGGGGTAGAATGCTCGCGTTCGAGACGTGGTCGCCAGAATGTTCCGCAGCTGGAAGTGTGATAAGTTGACATCCTGGCGAATGTCCATTCGCCGAAACCTAAAGTAACTTTGATGGCGAGGTAACGCCACATCTGGCAGATTCGGCTGTAAGTTATGTTAGCGATGTACATCCACGTGTTCGTACGGACATACCGCCCACCGGTCGGAGCCAGGCTGGTTCACATAGTTGTTGTATGTGAGCAACCTCCGCTCTCTAGCCTCCTTCCGCGTTACACCAAGATCCTCCCAGTCGATACCTTGCAGGTCACACTGGTCGCCGTTGAGGTCGGCGTACTGAACATGCGTCAAGTCACGCGACGACAGGTCGTGGATTCTGCTGGGCCAGGGGTAGCGACCTCGTTCACGCGGGAGTCCGGAAAGACCGCGGGCTTGGCGTGCCCAGTGGAACAGGAAATCGGTGACGCTGTAGTTGTTGGGGTGAAGGGTGCTCGGCTGGGGGTTCGTCAACGGGACTGGATGCGGGCCCTCGAACCAGCCGTTGGGCGGTGGATCGTCCGTATCGCCTACGAGCTGCTGAAGATGTTGTAATTGCGACGAGACATGCGACATCGTGACTGGCGGTTGTATCTGCTGTAGCATGTCCGCATAAGAGATAGGTATCATGGAAAGATCGCTCGTCATGCCAGACGGCGGATCACTAGGCGGCGGAGAGCTGCCTGGAGTACTGAAGTTTTCCTCTGTCTGTGTAATATGGTCGGTCATGTTAATGCCAAAGGGGTCGTAGTCATCGTCATCCGAATCCGGGGAAGCGTCAAGATCCATCTCGTTGGTCAGGAGCTGGGCCACTTGCAGGTAGTCAACCAGGGGAACACCGGCGTCATCGGACATGTCGAGGTCTTCGGATATATATCCGTCTAGGTCGTCAAAGAAAGCCATTTGCGTGTGATGGGTATCGTGGTGGTACAAGGGATCGTGGTGGTGATGGTGATGGTGCTGGTGATATTGATGATAGTGCTGTTGGTGAATATTGTGGTGATGGGAGCCATAACACAGACTCTCGTCGTCGTCGTCATCATCGTCGTCGTCGTCATCACCGTCTTCTTCCTCGTCTTCGTCCTCGGATGCTTCGCTCAGCTTATCGTGCTCCGTGCCCGCAAGATTCCCATCTAGCCCCTCGGTTCCTCTCAGGTCGTCTTCCTCCCCCTCGTCGGCGACATGGGTCATGGGCGCATCGCCATAGTACTCTGGGTCGGGGAGAGCGTCGTGCGTGGAGGCTTCAGGGGCGACGGAGTCGGAGCCAGCGCTGGGCCGGTGGGGTCGGGAGGCGCGAGGAGGCAAGTCTGGCGAGAGTCCGGGGCGCATGGTGTCTTAAGGCATTGGAGCGCTGGCAGGCGCGCGCCCCAGGATTTGCTTTTTGCCGTCGGGCTCTGGGGAAGGATGGAGATTTCTTTTGTCTCGGTCGCTGGCCCGACGTGGTTGCTTTTTCTCCCATCGGAAGCTAACACAACCCCTGGCGACGTCGGAGGGCTGCGAAACGGGAGCCCACCCGAGAGACCGCGGGCGCGGGCGGTGGCGTCGCCACTGCGATGGCCGCACGTTTTCTGCGCAACACGCACTCGTGTGCTCACAGGATGGCGTCCTGAAAGACGGGTGTTGCTTGGGCGGGCTGAAGTGAGGCACGGGAGACGGATGGGCTGCCAGTGTCGTCCATACATAAAGCACGCAGAGCTGAGCTGCGGACGGGCCGGCCAGTGAGTGGCACGCTTGTCTGCAGCGGGGTTTGCTGCTGGTGGCATGGCCGGATGGATGCGCGGGGCGGGAAGCGGGACGTGCACCCAACTGTTTGCCCTCCGTTGGCTTCAGGCTCACCCAGGCTTCCAACTCATCTAAAAAGCGTCCAGGAAAAGAAGCTGGCAACCTCGACCCCCGCGCAGGGCCATCGTGCATGTCTCACAGCATGCACTTCTCCAACCCTCTCAACAGTCGAAGGTGTCAGGCGAGAGCCCGGCGCTGGACGGAATGCAGCGATCTTCTGGGCATTGCAGTTGATATGCAGGCAGACAGACAGCCAGACAGCCAGCCAGCCAGACAGACAGACAGACAGAAGCCCATTGGCGACCCGGCCGGATCCAGGGCCGCAGAAGACAAGACGTGGGACTGGGGAGGCTCGGGCTCGAGTGGAGGAGGCAGATCGTCAACCCACCATGCACCGCCAGCTGATGAGCTAGCAGTAGAGCTAGAGTAGATACGGTAGCTAGCATGAACAAAACAGGGGTGCTGCTCGCCGGCGGCATCAGCTCGGAGACAGCCAGCGGCGTCGGCGCCGCCAGCTGTGTTCGTGCGGGGAACCAGAGCGGTCGACCTGCATCCATCCTCCTTCACCCCGCCAGTCTCTTGTTGCAGCATGATATCCAGATGATCGGGCGGCCGGGGCAGTCGTGGACGGCTCGCCCTCTCACTGGCCGGTGCCTCTGCAACCACTTACCGTGCCGACCTTCCCCAGAGACAGCCATCGCCGTCTTCCCGAAAACAGCGGGAGCACGAGAGAAGCGGACGACTCTCCGTCCGGCGTCGCATAGTCTCGATGCCGCCCATGGTCGGTTCGGAATGCGCTTGCTGCAGCCTTCTCCACTCCATACTCGTTTTCTGACATCTCGAAAAAGCAATGTGATACATCACTTCGCTCGGGGAGACGTCAAATTGCCTTGCAAGATGCATCGCTCACGGTGTCCGTCTGCCCTCGCCCATCCGCACACCCACTCAGCCTCTGTGACTCCCTCGCTCATCGAGAACATGACTGAATCTGAACTGTCGGTCAGAAACCCTCGCCGACGGCCATGTCAGTGCGCGCTACAGGACAGGAGGCGGGGGGGCACACCACGTATGCCCTGTCCAAATCCAACCCACTCAGAATAGGAAACCGGCCAGCAGCAAGCAGAACAACATCGCCGATGTCTCGGCCACCCTCTTTGTCCTTTCTCTGCACTCTCCTCCCGCAAGCCCGGAATGGAAAAACCCGCCCGAGGGAAGCGCGGCTGCGGCGAGACCGGACTGGCCCCAAATGGCTTGCATACGCCCCAGAACCAGTAGCAGACGGCCAGAGTCCCGTCTCTCCCGAGCATGACGCCGGCTTGGCTGGCTCCCACCCTCGGGGGGGGCTGGCTACACAACTGCCGACGACTCGTCGCCCCCTCCAAACCCACCAGACGTAGGCGCCCGAATGCGTGGGATCCCGTACCGTTGACCCCCCCATCGGGATTTGGTTACACAGACGGTCGAGTGAGCCATGTGGCGCCTGACGATGCCGACGCAGAACACCTACGACTTGGTGTGTGTTGCAGTGGGATCAAAGTCTGCCTCACGAACCATCTCCAATCCCGAATGAACTCGCTTACTCACTCGGATAAGGACCCTCGATCCCGCTGGTTGCGTAAACATGTTGACGATTACAGCGGCCCGCTATCGGCTGCCATGCTACGGACTATTTACACGAGAGAAAGAAACTTGGCCATGAGCCACACATGTCCCAAGCAAACCTGCGCCGCCCCTATGCCCATACCCTTCCTCTAGAGCGATATTACGGACCGGGATTAGTGAATAAACCCAAAAGAAACAACACGCTTCATCAACTCTGCCCAAATGCAGATGCCCCGGCTCACTTCAAAAGAAAAAAGAGGAAACCCCCGCCAATGCAGTCCGAATAGCGTTCTTAAGCGCATCTCGATCCTCGCTAGATCGAACGCAGTACAAGTCTAACCATGCCTCTCCTCGCCATCATCCCCAAGGAGACGAGTGTCCTATGCGTCCGAATAATACTCGTCATACTGGCCATGACCTTGGGGCTGGCTCCAGCCTTGGCTCCCGCCGGCAACGTTCTCCTTCGAACCCCAGTAGTTATTTCTCGCTCGGCGGTCGCGCTCAAACTCGGCCCACCGCTTCATCGTAATCTTGCTGCTGTCGAACTCGCCCTCGTATTCGATGCCGGCCTTCTTGGTCTTTTCTCCTGCCGTCTTTCTCGTCTCGCCCCACGAGAAATCGTCAAACTTCCAGAACGCGTACGTCGGCAAGACAAAGTTCCAGATCGGAAGCGAGAACAGATAAATCAGCATCCACGCCATATACGACCAGCTGTGGGCCGTCACCACGATCAGGATGGCGGGCAAGCCGAGAATTAGGCCCAGAAGAATAAGCGGGATGATCTGGGGCGGCGAGTGGACGATAGAGATGATTACTGCGAAACAAGTCAGAACAGATACACTTCAGTTAGGGCACATGGTGCAACTTACCAACATAAAAGGTGAAAGCGATCGCAGCAGGCAAGACAAGCGTGCCAATCAGCTCAATGAATACGACAAACTGCATGCTGAAGCAGAATGTACCGCACAAGTCCCTCACGAGGACCAGTTCCATCAGGTTGTGAATCGTCGAGTTGATCCAACGACGCCGCTGGGAGAGCAAGACACTGAAGGTTTCGGGGACCGTCGTTTTGCAGACTGCCTGGGGAACGAACACCTGCTTGCGCTTCGGGAAGGTCCGAAGCATGAGCGTCGAGAGGTACCGATCCTCTCCGAGGAGCAGAAGGTTCTTCTTGTGTAGAGTATCGACCACATTCTCCGAGTAATGCTCGACCACGTCCGGATTGGCAAGAATCGGAACCCAGTAGTTCTGGGCACCCTTCGGGGCTTTGATGCGGTACATGCAGAAACAGCCGGGAAGACAGGTAACACCACCAAACACGGACTCGAACGACTTGGAGAGGTGGTGGGAGATGAAGTACTCGAACACCTGGATCGCAGAGACCCAACTGGCTCGCTTGTTCGCAATCTTGGTCTCGCCGCACAGCCCCATGATCTCGGGATCCTTGACCATGGCCGAAATCATGTGCGTCAGACTGTCGGGGAAGACCTTGGTGTCAGCGTCGACCATGAGAACGACCTCGTAGAAATCGGGGGATATGCCGGTGACCTTCCATAAGCCATTGAACATCTCGTACTCGAGCTCGGTCATGCGCTCGTCGAACATGACCTTTTGGAGGAAGGACATGAGGATGATCTGACTGTCGCGTTTGCCACGGTTTCCAGGCTTGGACTTGCGCTCCTCGTCGGGTGTACCGCACTTCACGACAACCATCATGGGCACACGTTGCTGCTTGTCAAGCGGAATGGCCGACTTATTACCATAGTCGTAGAAACCAGAGTACACCTTGGCCATGTTGTGTCGCTTGGATCCGCTGGCAACAGCCACGTATGAGAAAGCGGGCACGTCCTCGGGAGGAATGGTGTGGTCTTTCATCATGCTGAGGACGATGTCGGGTGTTGACATGGTTTCACCCTTGCCCTTGATGATGCCGTCGCAAATAACGAGGATCACTTTGTGGCTGTTGGGGTAGTCCGTCATGGTGATAGAGTCAAGCGTCGAGCGGATACCCAGCTCGCCTTCCGAGTAAGCCGTGACCAGGCAAATAGCATGCGCCAAGGGGAAGCCGAAAGGCATCCAGTCCGACGGCGGCTGGGGAACCACAGCTTCATGAATGAAACCCGCAGGGCCGGGGCCGTCTGTAGGGCTGACGCTCGTCGTGTATGGGTCCGACTTGAGAAAGCTTGCTCGGCTATCGTTGCTTTCACGGTATATCGAGCCTGGGTGCAGAAGCTGACCGGCGGCGCTCTGGCTGGCCATTGTCGTGGGAACAGCCGATCGTCGGTTACTCCTATCCGCACCGTAGACGGCGGAGAATCTAGACGTCGTAGGCAAGAAAGTGCTGCTGCGCTTGCTGTGACGGTCTGAGCCGTTGACGCTGCTCCCAATATCACCGGGCATCCGCGGCGGCGCCCGATATATGTCTTCCGTCCAGTCCTCGATCTGGCGGTTGCGTTTCCTCAAATTCGAAGTTTGCGATGTCTTCGCCGCTGCATAGGTTTTGCTTATAAACCATTGGAACATCAGCGCGAGCACAAACCTCGCAACAACGACTGCCAATATCAACACCAGAGATACGTAGAGCACAACCTTGGATGCTATGCATCCGACAGTGTCCGTGTCGACTGTTCCGACTTTGATGATCTCCTCAAAACACTCGGCGTTCTGCTTGTCGCCCGACGACTGGAAAGCTCGCGTGATGTCGCGACCACGGATGGCCTGGTTCGCCGGGTTATTTCGATCTCGAAGCTCCTTGAAGCGGGGAGGATAGGTAACCTGGGTATCGTTGAACCAGTTCAGGAGATCCAGGTCGAGAACGTTGCCGGAATACACAACCAGATTCCGAGAACTGTTTCGAATGTCATCCCAGGTAAAGTAGACATCAGCTGCGCCGCTCAGCTTGGTGTAAAAGGTATCTCTAGAAGGTAGAGTCGTGTGGCATGCATAGCCCAGGTAGAAGGGAATTGTCAAGTTTGGCGCTGAGGAGCCGTCTTGGTTGAACGTGGTGCAGGGGAAATACCATGCAAGGTTTCCGCTTGAATCCGTCGGGACATCCGATCCTGGCGCCGCATTAATAAGCCCTTTGCATTTGCCATTGACGTTCTGAAATAAAAAGCTGCCATCTTGCCCGCCATGCTTTTCAGGCAGATCGAAAAGGACGTTGGCGCCAACGCTCTTGCCCGTTGCCGGGTCAAGACGGTTCGGAATGCCCTCCGCCGCTGGATGCTGGGATGCCGAAAGGTCGTACGCTGAACCGTGGAAGATCATGTATCCTCCGGTAACTTCGTTGACGCGCAGCCGCAGCGGCGGCGTACCGCAGACCACTTGAGTGAATCCAAATGTGAGGAAGCCGACAACGCCCATGATGAACAAGATGACGCTGATTAGCCCCATCTTTTCCCGCCAGGCGCGTTGCTGGGCTTTGGTGGTTTTCCCAAAGCACCCGAGGATAAAACCAGGGCACCAAAATGTCACTACAGCGCAGTAGAAATTCCATAAACTCGGCGGGCGGAGATGCTCCTCCACCTGCTTTTGTTGTCGTTTGGCCTCCTTGGTGAGCTTCCCATGCTTCGCTCCGCTTGACGTCTTCCGCCTGGATCGTCCAGCCTTCTCGGCATCAGCGCCACTCTGCCTCGTCGACTTCCGCCTAGGTGGTGTCACATCCGAAGCCACGTCGTCGTTCCGCGATCCAGATATGTCGGTTGTCCCCTCCAGCTCCTCGAGAAGAGGGTCGTTTCCGGTCGAGGACGGCAACGTATTCATGTTCGCCGCATGTTTCCTATAGTGGTAGTTGGGGTGGTCTTTCCCTATCCTGTTCCTCTCCGGCCTGATAAGACTCCTCTTCCGCTGGAAACCCGTGTCAGGCGTGCGAGCATTGTCGCCGGGTGGTGGTGATAGCGGGGTGCTCTCTATGTTCGAATTAGACGCCGGAATAGTTTCGGCGAAAGAAGACGTTGATGGCCCACGTTGATGGTGCGATTGCCCTCCCACAGGGGAGTAGCCGCCAGCCTCAAGATCAGACGGACGCTGGCGCCGCGGAGGCGTTTGCCGGTAGCCGGCGCGCTCTTCATACGACGGAGTCGCACCCGGTCTCTGCGGTAGAGACATGGTCCTACAACGAGCGCGGTGTTAGCAAATCGAGTCTGGAACTGGCGCCGCATTGGCATCACGGGCGGGAGCTTCACCCGGCGCGAGAAATTTCTCCGGCGTTTTGCGGGGGATGCGAATCGAGGGAGTCAGGGAGGCCGAAATCGCGAAAAGAAAGGAACAAAGTTCGACTTCGGATCTGAGCGCAAAAAGACAAACCCAGCCCGATCACAAGGGGCAGCGCAACGGGGACACTCGCATTGCTGTCGCCAAAATCGAGAAATGCAACCTACTGGATTTGTTGTGGGCAGACGACGGCTCTGGCAGGCGGGATTTGGGTATATTGGGGGGCCCAGAGTGGAGGGGTTCCTCAGGAGACGGGGTGGGCGCCAACCAGTGGCCTGCCAATGATGGGCTGTGCTGGCGAGCAGAGCCAAGGAACCAACGGCAATGGCCACTGCGCTAGCCACTATCCGTACTGCGATCCGGTTCGTGTTCAGCAGCCGGCCACGGCGGAGGAGCAGCCCAGCAAAACAAGACCCTGCTGGTCGCCAGATCTGGCGAGGACGTCAGTCAGCGACGGCAGCCGAGAGTGGTCGCGGCAACTGCTGTTGCAGGACTGCGCGGCAGCGGCACGGCCTCCTGTTGCTGCTGGATTTAGCAGTGGTTTCAAGGGCAACGGCGACTGACAGCGTGCGGTGCCGCTCAGCTGCGCCCGAGAAAGTGTCGTTGTACCGGCGACGGGAAGGCCTCCTCCTTTGCTTCCCGCTCTGACCCAAACGACACCAGCACCCAGCGTTTCGAGCGATCGGGTCACCGACACGGCACGAAATTGACCCCCCAGGCCGGCGTGCGGCTGCTTTCCGGACCCAAACGGGCTGGGCCTTTGTTGTCCACGTGGTCGGTCATAAACAAAATGCAAAGGCAAAAATTGTCATAGATGAGCGAGAGACATGTTGCTCGAGATGGCAAGAAAGCGATGTGTATAGGGGAAAGAGCCAGACTGTCGGACAGGAACGAAAGAAAGAAAGGGGCACACAGCGGCTCTTTGGCTGAGATCTTCGCAGCTCCCAGTTCTGACACAGTGCCTGTCAATGTGCG
This sequence comes from Echria macrotheca, assembly GCA_030411725.1. Taxonomy (NCBI): domain Eukaryota; kingdom Fungi; phylum Ascomycota; class Sordariomycetes; order Sordariales; family Schizotheciaceae; genus Echria; species Echria macrotheca. The sequence goes on along the minus strand of MU839830.1, from coordinate 679,502 downwards.
CAATTGTGGGTTTTTACTGTGAAGCAATCACGATTGAGCAGCCACACCCAAATTCACCCCTGCGGATGTTGCGAGGGGCAACAGGGATGCTCATGAAATTTGACAGAAGAGGGTTAGGGTTCAATACCACCCTCTGACCGCGACACCGTGAAGAAACCACGACGCGCCATCGCCAAACCTCTCGAGCAGCTAGCTCCTCTTGTTGGGGACTGTGGAAGAGGGCTGACGACCAAGTGGTCAGGCTGATGGTGGATACATGCAGCATTCCGCACGAGCACAAGGCGGTCGTGGACTCAGGGTCTCGACCCACTCGGCCTCTGTTCTATTTCGATTCGGTAGCCCCATGAAAGTGCATCGTGCACCGAGAGCAGGGATGAACAAACCAATACGAGAGGCGAAAAAGACGTGTGCTGACACCCTTCTCGGAACTTGCGCCTAGAAAGCCACTCGAAGAATGCCTGGCAGCATGTACACAAAACCCGCAGATGTCAATTGTCGGCCAGACCATCCCAACCGATACAATGTTTCTGGCTTGACAAGCTGTCAAGTCCCAAGTTGACGGTCAAGCATCGACGCACGGGCAGGTGGTGCTTCTGCAGGAAATTGGAAATGTGGGGAAGGCTCTCGCCAAGCCACCGTTCGATTTCGGCTTGCGAGATGACGCAAAGCCATCTTTCGCTGCTTGGCGAGGCTGTTCTAAAAATTCAGCCCAGCTCCACCATGCAAGTCACCGCCAACAGCCAACACCGCAACACCGTCTAGTACGTGTCTCTCCAACACCAACACGCTCCCTGGGCTGCCAGCCAACTTCATCCCCGTCGGAACTCTTTTGCTCATACCCGAAACTGTGACGGTTTGCGATGGGCTGCCAAGTCGACGACTGGTCGGAGAATTCCCCGGATATCGGAGGCGGTGGGCCTTGTTAGAGAACCACGGGGTAAATAGGCTTCTCCCGCATTCAACCTCAAACTTGACACATGCATTGGTTTTCGCCGAAGGACAATCACCCAAAAAAGGCATCGGTCTATTCTTCCGTGAGACAGCTCTTTTCTTCCGGCCTCAAACCAAGCCAGACGGCGACCCACGCAGGGCAGACCAACCCGACGACCCCGTTACAGTTTGCTCGACTGCCTCTGGCCTCCTCCTAGACGCCGGAGCTGGTCCGGGCTGGACACGAAACGCCTGGGACCCGATCCCGACTCCCGCGCGCCGCTTTCCTTCCCGGTAGTCATCTAGCGAATCCAAGTTTACATATCGCAATCGATGTTTCAGCCAAAAAGGCTACGATTGTCCCGAGAGTGGTATATCCCTCGACTGTCCGAGCTCACCCAAGGCGCAGCGTCCTCGATTCCGTCAGGATTTTTATGTTGGCGCATGATGGCCAGCGGTTGTGCCCGCCCCAGTGCCCAGCGTTACGTCTGAACCCAAAATGCGGTCATATAGCAAAGCTGACCAACATCTTACGCTGATATTGAAGAACGGGGTCGACTAGCGGTCGACTGGCGGCTGCCCTCGGGTGAGAGCCAAGACAGCTGTGTCAACTCAGGCGCTTCCCCCTTCGTCTGAAGTCAGGAAGAGTTGCGGCCCCTTCTTCTAGAAACCCGGGCTGATCGTCAGGGGCAAAGTTGACGCGTGAATACCGATGCAGCTGTCGGTAGCAGTCAGAGAGGAGACGGCGCGATTGCAGCTGCCGCAGCTTCCCCTGAGTCGCAAGCAACCTGGTTGTTCATCTGATGTCCACACTCCTCACGGCGATCGGCAACGAGATGATGTACGCGACCTTGTTTCCTGGTCTTGCTTGTGACTTTTCCAGGGCGGATATCGTGTTTCGTTCCCAGGGATGTGACATCCCGAGGCGTCGCCGTGGCGAGTCCTCCGTTTAGCAAGGCTCCGGAAGCGGCATCTCGAAAGCGGCGGTCAGATAGACGGGTACTGGAATCGGAATTCGGCTCGCGTTGACCCCTATGTTGCCTGGGAGGAAGGCAGCTGTCTGCTCGGCATTCTACAAGCGGAATGCTTGGAGAGACACATGCCAAGTATCCAGCCTTCCGCTTTCGTCCAGATAAGCAGATAAGCTACGCAGCCTTGGCAGCTCAACCTCCACTGACATCTGTTGAGGGATTCGCCAAGTGTGCCGACTCTTTGGTGCCTGGTGAATCACGCCATCTTTTGCTGGCCAAGATGATTTACAACGAGTTGCAGCCGGCCCTCTACACAGTAGAGGGCCTCATCAAAGGACTCCGCAATGTTCCAAGGAGGTGGACCGGCCCCTGTCGATCCAGTGGAATCCCACTAACTAGTGTACAACTGCACTCTGGGATGTGCTCACGTCCACAGTCTCCAAACCCCTCGCAGCATCTAGTTATACTCTATCGATAGAGCGCGATCTCCGGAATGGGACTGAGAGGGACTCGACGCCTCTCGACGTACCACATATATCGACGAGATTGCGTCAGACAGAGTTGCTGACGGCCAATCCGGTTGCATGATCAGGACCCTGCTGGCTCTATGCGCCAGTTGGATTGGGTACCGCAGCATGTCGCTCATCTCGAAAGCAATGCGGATCGCCCGCCGAGGTCGCTGACATGGAAACTACCGGTAGATCGATGGACTGCACCATGAGGCCGACAACTAAGACTCTGGAAGCGCGAATAGAGAGGGCGATGAGGTCACCAGCTGATATCATGGACTATAAAATGGCTATAACACCCCGGGCCCAGCAAATTCAGGGCTCTCGATATTGAGAAGCCATCACGAGACGTGGAAAAATCACACTGAGGGGCGCGAGGTAGCAGCCAGGGCCAAGTCACCCCAGCTCGCCAAGTTCCGATCCAGCATGGTGTGTGTGGTTGGATCGGTGGGTTGCTGCTGCGTGCACCATGCCTACGCCGTCAACCCGCATCCCTTATTAAAATCGTGGGGAACGTGCCGCGCCACGGATGCAGGGAGGCTCAACGAGCTCTTGGTTGCGGTCTTCCTTGGTATCGGGAAGGATTCACGTCTCCTCCAACAAGGACTGCCGTCATATCCAGCAGTGAATCAATAGCGTAGATGGAGAGGATGAGAGGGTAGCCCGCGGGAATACTACCGAGAGAGGCAGCCAAGTGCATAGTGGAGGTGTCGGAAAACGCGCTGCGGGTGTATACGAGGTATTCGGGATCTTTTTTGCGGGCACCAGGACTTTTGGCGCTGGGTGCTGGATGGAGCGTTGCAGCGGCCATGTTGCCGGTCTGGGGGGGTCAAAGATTACCTCTGGGCATGGTGTGGACACCGGTCTTCCTTTTCGTCTGTTGGCGCTGGATTTGGCGTGCAAAGAGGATAGGGCGGCTGCTCTTGGCCACCTGGAAAGCCCCTTTTCTGTAGATGTGCTCCGTAGTGATGGAAGAAGCTGGGTGGGCAGGAGCAGGCGAGGACGGGGCGAAGGAGGCCCGTAATCCTGAATTTCACAGCCGACACGTGCCTGCCTAGAATACCTGCGCAGAAGGATCCCACGTCGCGACAAAGACGCTTTCAGCGAAAACGAGACATAAGACGACACAAGGCTTACACGAAGGGCTCGTAAAACGAGCGGCTTTGTGCTGCAGCACTCGCTGTGTTCTGTGGCGGCGTGGGCGAGAAGAGCCCACCGCTTTCTGCAGAGCAAAAATTCGGCTGAAAGACGTGACTGAACGGAACGGGCGGTGCGATAGGTTCGCTAGTTGCGGGTCAGGCGTTCGGCCACCCATGTGGTGCCCCAGAAAGCGCACGATTCGCTGTTGAGGGGCATCGGGTCTGCCAACCTCGCGTTTTATACCAAGCCGTAGTGCGTCTGTTTCTGCAGCAGGGTTTACGTTGGCATGACTGGCGAGCTCGCCCAGTGGCCCCGTTTGACCCTGCAAAGCCACCCGAAGCAAGCCTGAACAAGCTGGGCAGGGCCTGCAGATCCTCGTCCCTGAATAGAGACCGTCCATTTTCATCGTTTCTTCCCCCTTCTAGTCCCATGGTGCCGCAATCCACACCCTCCGCCGTTCTGATTTTCTCTGCACGATATTGCTGCTGCCGCTAGCATTCGTTTTTTCGGCTCCTTGTGGCCTCTGTCGCTATCGTCCGTCCCACCTTCCACCTGTCGACCGTAGCGTCCAAACTGTGGCCACCGGCAGCTTGACAGTTTGGGACGCCGCTTGAGTTGAGACGACGCCGGGAAAGCAGGAACCACGCAGTCGACAGCACGGGTGCAGATGGTTAGTCGACGGATACCGCCACGATAACTTCACGCCGTCCTGTGGCCCGATCACAAACTTTTGACTTTCTCCACCCGCCCACACGCCATCGCAATAGGGAGCGGGCGAAGGGTTGGAACTAGGTTTTTCCTCGCCTTCGCCGCCCGCCATGGCGGCCATCACGACGTCGCCGCCCACTTCCCCCCCGAGAGCAGCGACTAGTCCTCCGCGGCGAAAACCGGTGCCGCTGTCGAGTCTTGCACCGACAGAACGCTACGATTGGGGCGACAATGCGAAGCCGCTGCCCGGGGTACCGGCTCCCGAGTCACCAAGGTTACGCCATTCTCCAGTATCACCCGTAAAAGTCAACTTCCAACCCGAAGACTGGGCCCGGCCGTCCAACGCCAACATCGAGACGCTCCAATCGTCCGGCGTGGCCCCGCGACCTCCCAGCGTCCTCGATCGCGCCCTGCCCAGAACCCCTGAGGCGCCAACCCCGCCCCCTCATACGCCCCTTTCGGAGCAGAATGGCGAGCTGGGACAGGAGCAAACATCTCGATATGGGCAATTGGCGTCGGAAAAACCCCTCGCGATGCTCCCGGTGCGGCAGGTGAAGCAGCGCCAGATGCTGGGCCTGGCGAGCCCAGAGCCCGATGATCTGAGCATAAGCGACGTTTCGAGGCCGACCGATGTCAATCGGCACAGCAGAGAGTCGGACACAACTGCGAGCACATCGCAGCAGCCGGCCTCGACGCAATCCTCGGCCGCGACGAGTGCAAGCTCGGTTTCGGGCATCAATGAGGCGTCAGATTGCCAGGGGACCTTGGACAATGGCTCCCCCGAGAGCTCTGTCATTGACGACGGCGCGAACCGCTCCGAGTCGGTCCCCCAGCTCCAGTACCACCATTCTGCCTTCTTCACGCGCCCAGCGAGCGTTGCCGCCGGACAGGATCCCAGAGCACAGTCGAACCCCAACCTGCTCGAGAATGCCGCCACTATTAACCGCCACTTGACTCCCAGCTCCCATTTCGGGAGACGAAGCTCGTTGCCGCGGCCTCAATCCTCCTATTCGATATATTCCGATCTCGGGCCCCGTGGCCGGTCGCCGAATGTCTATGGTAACCCGCACAATCGGGCGCCGTCTGTCCAGTCTAGGAGATCCCCGGAGACCAGGCCGTCGTCGACGTTTGCCGATCTCCTCAATGTGCCGTATCCTCAGCCAGCGCCAGCTCCCATCACTTTTGACAACTCGCAGCTACGCTCTGCCGTCGGGAATAATGCATCCTTGTTAAGCGCTGAGAAAACGCTGGAGATGTACCGGCAAAACGTTAAGAAGACGAATGACTTCTCCATCCAATACTCGTTCGCCGTTTTCTTGATTGCCACAGCACAGGAGCAGGGTCTCAATTTCGACGAACCCAGGAGGAAGAGCCCGAAACCCGGCAAGGAGCTGAGCGCAGCCGAGGCTGCCGGCTCGTCAGCGCAGGAGCTGATTCGGGAAGCTCGAGCTATTCTACAAAAACTGTCAAATAACGGGTATCCCTTTGCCCAGTACTATCTTGCCGACGGCTATGCATCTGGCTTGTTCAGCAAAGGGAAGGAAGACTATAACTCGGCCTTTCCGCTCTTCGTGCTCGCTGCGAAGCATGGCCACGCAGAATCCGCGTACCGTACAGCCTTGTGTTACGAGTTCGGCTGGGGGTGTCGCAAAGATCCTGCCAAGGCCGTCCAATTTTTGCGCACAGCGGCATCGAAGAGGCATCCGGGTGCTATGACGAGACTGGGGAAAGCTTGTCTATCTGGCGATCTGGGTGAGAAGCGGTACAGAGAAGGTATCAAATGGCTCAAGCTGGCGACGGAATCGGCCGATGCGATTTACAATGCCGCCCCGTACCACCTCGGCTGCTTGTATGAGACAGGCTACGGCGACGACATCTTTCAAGATGAGAGCTACGCCGCCGAGCTGTTCACACAGGCCGCCGACCTGGGACATGCCGAGGCCAACTACCGGATGGGCGATGCCTATGAGCACGGGAGGCTCAACTGTCCTCGGGACCCGGCGCTCAGTGTGCATTTCTACACGGGTGCGGCCGAGCGGGGTCACGCGGCCGCCATGATGGGACTTTGTGCGTGGTATATGGTCGGCGCGGAGCCTATCTTGGAGAAGGATGAGGAAGAAGCTTATGAGTGGGCCAGGAAGTCGGCAGAACTTGGTATGTCTGGTTTAATGCGTGTCACGTTATACTGGCTAATTTTTGCGACAGGCTATGTTAAGGCGCAGTACGCCGTCGGCTACTTCACCGAGATGGGCATCGGGTGTCGCCGGGACATCCTCGAAGCCAACGTTTGGTATGTCAAGGCCGCGGATTCAGGAGACGAGCGTGCGAAGCATCGTCTGGCGGCAATCCGGGCTGCCGTCAGCGGAGGCACCCCTATGGAGGTTGCGCCGCCTCGGAATGCTAAGATCAAGAAGAGCAACACGGAAAACGAAAAGGAATGCATAGTAATGTGAGGAACCAAAAGATCCACACTAGGCTTGCTTATGGGGGGGCGAACCTCTCGCGGGCGGGAAGAGGGTAGGGAGGATGGGTAATGGATAATAATCTGCGGGATCAGGATCCGAATCCGGAAGGATACTCTACACAACATCGTAATGACCCTGTCGGGGCTTGTCTTACGGACGCTATTTCGTCCGTATGTTGTGTGTGCATAGCACGGAGACAGAAAAAGAAGAACCAAAGATACCGGATTCGCAATGGAGGGTAAAGGAGGGAGAAGGGAGACCAGCATATTTTATTTTTTTTTCGTTCTGTTTTTCCAAGGAGTGGGTTCTGGTTTCTGGATACCATTGTTGGGGCGTCGTCGACATACAAACTTCAAACTTTGCATAGCATGATTCCATAGGCGCACGTCGCTGGCATGAAAACAGGCGGTTCTCGTTGCCGTATTGTTTTTATGTGTCTGTCGTTGCGGGGACGATGTACGCTACCTTGCCGTCAGTCAGCATTTTGAGAAGTAGAGCAGATGTTACGGGTATTCTTTTTAGTGTATTGAATCTGTTGCCGGGTGAGTGGGTGTATGAGTTGAGTGTGGGCGTCATGTCCATGCCAGTGTACGGAATATAAACGCAGGACACAAGATGAGCATTGGGGGGGACGCTGACGCTATGATCTCATGTGTCTCAGTGGTTGATCGAATCCATACTTTGTATGGGAAGATAAAACAAAGTTTACGGTAACTTCCCTTATCCAGGGACCCGGATCGGAAATGACTTGCATCCAGCCAGCCATCCAGCCTTCCAGATCAACGCCAGCCTAACCCAAAGTCCTTAGGGTACCGTTATCACGGGAAGGCTGAAAGGAAGATAGTTAGATCGACCCGCAACTGATAACAACCCCGGTAGTTAACGTTAAACCCCATGTCGGGGAGAGATATCAACGGTGTCAGCAGTGGCTGGCTGGCGCCAGCCTTGTCTCAGCCCGCCCCCAAGGCCCCCAGCCCGACTCAGCTCGCCCCGATCCGATCCGATCCGAGCCTCCAGGATCCAAGTCTGCGGATTACGCGTGGTAAGTAAACCCCGGATTGGATCCGGGTCCGAAATGCTAAATAAAGATACGGGATTCTGGGGAAAGGGTTGTCATCCCGTATCTGGTCAAGCACTGGTTACCCGATGTGGGTTTTACGTACCCTCTAGTCTTTTCCCGAGGCTTCTCGGGATGATCATAAGTTATCGGTAAATACGCTGGAGTGGGCATCGTGTCCAAACTTTGCGGTTAGGCGCTTTACAAGTACCCGCCGCGCAATCATCGGGACTCTGAGTGTAACTCGTATTGGGGTTGCTCGGACATTGGCGACATCTCGACTTGAAGACCCGAGAAAGCGTAACTCAGTCTCTTCCACTGTACTAACCGCCCTCTATGCCATCCATATCGTATCATACAAGAAAGTCATAAACACACGCTGACCACGTCGCACTATGCAAAAAGACAAGCCCCCAATGAAACGCCGCGCTGCGAGATCTAAGAGTACACCCTCTAGTCCACTGTCTCCGCTGCTTGTATCGACGTTTATAGATGCTTAAGTTTCGTCGTCGCCCAGGCTGCCGCCACGGCACTGATCGCCCCAATAAACATGCAGACGGCAATGGCGTTTGGGCCTTTGGTATCACTGTGCTCGCTGGGGTGCGCGTCCGTCGCTAGCTCCGGGCTTTTTCCGGGTTCCAAGATCGAAAAGACAATGGTGCTCATGAACGTGGCGATGAACTGAGGCAGTGTTGTAAAGATGTTCATGATGCCAAAGTACACGCCGCTCAGCTCACCCGTCGAGCCAACAGCGCCGGATTCCGGATCTCTGTGGTCTGGTCGTCTCAGGTCGCGCATTTCAATGCTCGAGCCGTCCGAGAGGCGCCGGTAAGACGCAGTGCCGTTAGCGCCATCGACCGCCGGATGGGAGGCGCCGCTCAGCTTATTCACCTCAATGCCCAGGAACGTGCTCGGCGCCCACTGCGCAAAACTCCACGGGATGCCACAGAAAGCAACGATAAACGTCGCGGACCGGATCGAGGATGCAAAGGGGGTGAGAAACATGGCGCAGGCGAAGACAATATGGCTGATGATCCACGCCGTGAGCAGGTCGGGTTTGACCTTGTTGAACATTTCGACCCACCGGGCGATACTCGCTGGCGGTCGATGAGTGAACGAATCCTCGTCAGGCGTCCGGATAAGTGTCGGCATGATCCAAGCGCTGATGAACGTCACGGTCGAGTAAATAGTCAGCGCCGTGCTGCCAATACGCCCCATGTCGCCCAGCGCGTCCTTGGTTTCCCTGGCACCCTCGGGCAGATCGTTCCGGAAATAAATCTCACCGACCCAAGTGCTGCTATAGACGAGGAACGGAAACCAGGCAATCCAGGCCCAGAATACCGCATGGCAAATACCGCGTATTCGGGGAGGCAGGGTGAGGAGAGTCGACCAGATCTGACGGACCACCTTGAACCGTGCCTGATCACGACGAGGGTCCTCGCGCACCGAAACGAGCACACGTTCCGAGACGGCCCAGCAGGTAATAGCTGCGCACAGCATGATTCCCATGGCGGCAATGACGGTGAGCTGTTTGAACTGGGTGTCGCCTAACTTAGTCCCGAAAAGGCCAATGAGATCGACGGCGCCCAATGCATAACCGATGATATGGCCCAGTGATCCCATTCGACTGGCTGAGGAGTTGTCAGAAAAGCTCGTCAAGTATAGAGAGGGACTCACTCCATGATGCGCCGGTCTGCTGCTTGTGAATCGGGAGTGTGTCCACGACCAAGCTTCTTGAACATGACATGACTGAGAAGATCAGCAAAGTCCATGAGCCCAGAGGAAGAAACTCACCTCCGTTAATGGCAAAGTCGGTTGCATAGAGCGAGAAAACCGCAACGACGATGGTCGCTGTCCTAGCCGCCTCCTTATCCGTCACAAAAGAAGCCACGATCTCCTTGGTAAAGCCCAGCGCAAGAAGACTGCAGGCAACGATAACAGATCCGACGGCTATTATGGGCCTCCTCCTCCCCCATTTTAGTGTCGATTCATCCGCCACGACGCCAATGATGGGCTGCACGATTAGGCCTGACAGAGGACCGGCGACCCAGACGAGCGAAGTTTGGCCCTTGGTCAGACCGAGCGACAGGAGGTAAGGAGTGCAGTCTATGCAACGTCAGTCCATGTATTGGTCTGTACCAATCGGTTCCTTACATGTCATCTCGACCCCCCACGTAAAGCTGTAGACCTCATCGTCAGCACTGGTGTCAACTCCGTTGTTTCGAAATGTACAAACGTTATTCCAACCGAGACGCATGTTAAAAGCAGCATCCGCATCGTCTCGGTACTCCCCTTTATGCTCGGCTGCCCTGTCCATGTTGACATCTTGACAATTATCGATGGACACCCCGGGCCTGGTATCGCCCTGATCCCCCGCGGCCGCCCGAGTACCTGCGGTCTGATCGTCGATGCGCGGAGGATCTATGCTTCCGCTTAGTCACGAATGGCAAACAGAACCCCCGGTTTGATGTTGAATCCTCTCCCTCTCGGCGACGATCGAAGAAACGGGGCCGAACAATAGCAGTTTCTCAGGGGAGCTGGACAGGGCCAAGGTTAGCATAGAGATCGCTTGTAAGCAGCAACGGCTGCAGAATCCAGAGATTTCCTCCTTACCAGCATCTCGATGGCAGAAGCCCGTGTCGAAGTGTAGCTGAAGCGGTGGTGGTGGGTTGGCGATAGGTGGCCGGTGTCGCACGACCTCGTTTCCGATGGGCGCAGGCTGAGGCCGCCGCTTTCAAGACGTCGGGGAGTGCGCGACGAAATATCAGGAATCGCCGGCAAGGAATGACAGATAGGCGAACGAAGGAAAGAAATCAAACGAGGGTGGGATAATCTGACAATTCAGCAGTGTCTACGGAATACAAATGGTCAACTTCGCAACAGCGAGCGAGGATACAGGACAATTTGTTGCGAGACTGGCGGATTGCAATCGTGCTTGATGTGCATGCGACTGCCCGTTGGGGATTGGTACACGAAGCGCGGCAGGATCAGGGGTAGTGCTGTGACGTATCTTTAGCCGCGGACTTGCAGGGGCAGTTATCGGGGAAATGGCGGCTCGACCCCTAAAAATCACAGCGAATTTGAACACAATGTGTCCAGTTCTCTCAGGATTTACCAGGGGTAGAAGGATGTTGCGCCGTCGCATATGGCCCTTCACGTGTACTCTAGCCACGCAAACAGCAATCGCTCAACATCTATCTTGGATCTTATCTCATTATTACAACAGCTAATTGGCGCTCCATCATAGGGCGATTCTGAAAACCAAACGAGCCGTGAAACAGAGCTGTCGTCCAATGAGATCGCCGGCACTTCGACCGCTCTCCGGATCTCGCTCATGCTAGGGTACTCAGTATCCAGGTACTTTCTTCAATACTGAATGACCGGTATAACATTTCCACGGGACTTGGAGGCCTTTCCACATACATATTCAAGCTCTGCAGAGGTATTTTCTTGGCTTGTCGCCGTCAAGCCCACCACTCCTTGTACCTGTCGGTCCGGCCCCGCTTCCCCCACCCGACGCAATGGGGTGTTGCCCCTCCATGCCGAACGAGGGGCACCAGTGAGCGGGCTCCGATTCAGGAACGTGGGTAGGAAAACTCTTGAGCATCGCCTTTCTTTAGGAAGAAACGGAAGTACGCGAATTTGACGCAATAACTCCACTGCAACCCAAACATAACGACCGACTTTCGCGAACAATCAGTCCTCTCTGTCACTTGCCCAAGGAGCTAAGCTAGACGTTTGTACACATCCTGCCGTCTGCATGTATGCCTACACTTGTCCCCTCAATGCCGGCCGGCGCGGGGGCACCACCACCCCGCGATCACGGACGCTGTCTAGACCACTACTGACAGCCGCTGCAGCCACGCCGTGCATCATACTTTGACGCCATATCCGTGTACAGACCCTGATCCGACCCGACAGTGCTGCCCCGGAGGCCCTTCTCCCGCCGCGACCTTACCCATACCCAGCTCTCCCTCCCGTGCCGTCCGAGTACGGCAAGCCGGCCATGGATCTGGTAAACCAGTTAGTCTCCCCTCCTTCTAGCAGTTCTTCCTTTTGCTTCACCTCTGTGTGTCTGCTCCCTCCCTAGCTTTGCATTCCCCGCAATGGCGACAGAAGAACTGATCTCTCTGCAAAGTCTCGAAGGACGCCTCCTCTTCGCGGTACCCAAGAGTGAGTCATCCAGGTCTCTCGTGCGACGGCGCATGCTAACTCACTCCTGAAGAGGGCCGACTCCTCCAGGCCAGTCTAAACCTCCTCGAGGGCGCCGACATCCAGTTCAAGCGTGAGAATCGCCTAGATATCGCCCTCGTCAAGAACCTGCCCATAGCCCTCGTCTTTCTTCCAGCCGCCGACATCCCAACATTCGTCGGAGAAGGTCGAGTCGACCTTGGAATCACGGGATTCGACCAAGTCCAGGAGCACGATGCCGGCGTACGGGAGCTGACGCGCGCTCGACGACTTAGCAATGAATGGAGCCCAGACCCCCAGGCCAAACCGCAGGGTTGCGAGACGGTAATGGAGCTTGGCTTCGGTGCATGCCGTTTGCAGGTTCAGGTGCCCGCTAAGGGCGAGTATGCCGAAGGCAAGGACCTCATCGGGAAGAATATCGGCACGAGTTTCGTCCACTTGGCCAAGGAGTACTTTGCACGGCTCGAGCTCGAGAAGGAGGGCGTGACCAACGGGGACGCTCTGAACTTGGCCGGCCGAAAGCTCCGGACCAAGATTATCGAGCTTAGCGGAAGTGTAGAGGCTGCGTGCGCTTTGGGTGTTGCCGATGGCATTGTTGACCTGGTTGGTATGTAGCCCCTTTTCCGCCCATCGAAACTCCGTTTCTGACAAAGACAGAATCCGGAGAGACCATGAAAGCAGCGGGTCTGAAGGCCATCGACACGGTCGTCGACTCGTCCGCCATTCTCATCAAATCCAAGGCTCCGAGCAACCCGGCAATGGTAGAGCTGATTGCCGCTCGTATTGGTGGTGTAATTACAGCGCAGAAGTACGTATTGTGTCAGTACAATATTGCGCGGACTAGGCTTCCGGACGCAACCAAGATTACGCCTGGGAAGCGGGCGCCGACGGTGACGTCGCTCGAGGAGGAGGGTTGGGTGGCGGTCAGCGCCATGGTGGAGAAGAAGCGCATCGCGACGGTTATGGACGAGCTAACGCAGGTTGGGGCAACGGATATTTTGGTCTTGGATATCCACAACACGCGGACTATTTAGTTGGCGATGAGTGTCTAGCCTTCCTTCTAGTTGTTGTGTTGGTGGCGTTGAAAAGGGGTAAATGTGTGGGGACTGGTTAGCAACGGGACGGAAGGATATTTTGTATTCCTTCCGTGGCAAAAGAGCGGTTCTGAATAGACAGCGTGCATAACAACATGGGCAAATCTGGAAGCAAAGGAGGTAAGATGTCATCACTGCGAGCTGTGAGCTGTAAGAATTACATATACTGCACTAAAGCTATCTACTTCATATGTATACCGCATATACACCAGTTCAAGGTCGAGATTCCCGTCTTCAGATACAATCCAAACAGGCCAGCGGATACTACTGCGAGCTACGTCGTATTCGTGACTTCCTTTCCAACTGTGAACTATGCAGTATATCCTTTCTCCCTATCGTCGTCAAGAGACACGCCTGCATGGGGTAGTTGTTCCATTCTGATCCTCCATACCGATACTCCATATCGGCATGTAAATGCCCTTCACGATACCAAGTATACTTTGCAAGTTTAAGGGCTGGATATCCGTTTTGTGTAGGTACGGATTACTGTGGAGGTACCTAGGTATAACCACCCCCGACCTCCGTACCGCCGAGCCGATATGAACAGTCACCCTCCCAACGCCTTCCTGGCCTTGTACCGCCAAAACGCCGGTTAACCCCAGCCAAAAAAAAAAGAGTCAAGAACTTAAAGAATGAATATACACACCCAGCACCCGTTCTGTAGTATCTGGTTGAACAACGAAGCACTGGACAGTGTGCTCGGACAAGACTATGTGGATACCGCCACTAGCAAAAAAAGAGTGAACAAATGAATCAGAAACGGAATCGCGATACCCGCCGAGCGGTATTAGTAAATCGGGCGGCTCTCCTCCCACCGACGATGCTGACCCGCCTTCTCCTTTTCTGTCATCTCCCCGACCGGCGCCTCCTCCACCACCACCCCCTTCACGTCGGGCCCCCAAGAGACCCGCGCGCTCTTTCGCCTCCTGCCAGCGCTCCCTTCGGTAATGGCCGGTCTGCTCGGTCCTATCCACTCCCAGGCCCGGCCGACTTCGCCGTTGCGGCCTTCCCGCTGCCCGGTGCGGACGTTGCTGTTCTGCTCAACAACAACACGAACCCGTTGCCAGAGCCGATCCCGCTCCGCAAGGCTGTGCATCGATCTGAGTACGTCGTCACGAAGATTGGGCAGGAACAAGAAGGCATCGTCGTCTCCATCCTCAAACGCGAGCTCCTTCTGGTTGGCGAGACGCTCCAAGACCTCGTCCACTAAGCCAGGGACTTTGGCAGCCAAGGCCCGGTTTGCCAGGAAGCGGTTTCGAGCGTAGACGATGGATAGCAAGGAGAGAACTAGTCCACCAATGCTGAGTCGATGTCGAGCCAGTCCAAGTTTGAGGGATCGCTGGACCGCGCAGGTGTACGAAAGGCGAGCGAGAGAGGTCGACGATAGCCTGGCAATTGGAAAATCTCCGGAATTTCCGGTTCTGTGGGTTCGGCAACCGGTCTGGTTAGTCCAAATAGTCAGATACTGGTGTATAACCTCCGCAAAAAAATGCCAGGGAAAGGAAGCAAGACAAGAACACCAAAGACACAAATCGTAAGGGACAACTTACTCATCATTAGCTGGGGGTTCCGCGACCTCAACCACAACTTCTTCTCTGGCTTTAACCTCTCCTATGGCTGCAACCCAGAGCTCGTCGAACTCATCCATACTCATTCTCTTGCTCCGCTTTTGACTGAGCGTCTCCTTAAGTTCTTCCTCTTCAATGGCCGGGCTGTCCAACGGCAGACCTTCGGGCTCTACCGGCTCGCCGCATTCAAACTTGGCCCTCCGGTCGCGCAGCTCCTCGACTGCCTTGTCGGCGACGGCTTGAACGCGACGGACCTTCTCGCCATCGGGCTCGCATGTAGGCGGAAGAGGGACCAAGCCGCCAAACGAGAGGGGATGCGGCTTGAGGATGAAGTCTGGCTCGCAGCGAACCGTAAAGTCCTCGTAGCAGTACGCGTGAGGTGGACAGGGTTCGCACGGTGGTTCGACCAGGGGAAGCGCCCAGTCGGGTAGCTGGACATCCTCGAGGCCGAATTTGGAGGTAAGTTCCGTAGCCCACTCTGGGAGCTGGATTTTGGCGGGGATGAGTTGATTCGGCTCACGTCCAAGACCGCAATAGCCGACCGCAATCTTCTCCTGTCTGTACCAGGCTGCGTAGGCACCCAAGAGCGTTATCATGAGCACCCAGATTGGCGTCGACAGTGCCGACCCGCGCGAGGCTCGTTGTGGCTTTCTGCGGGCAAGCGCCAGCGAAGGGTTAGCTTGTTCTTCTTGGTCGAGAGCTAATTGCTCTTCGGGGGTGAACTCCTCGCCAGGCTCAACGGATTTGATAGGGGGTTCCGGGGTCTTGCGGGTGAGCACGCGGCTTATCGGCACCTCGAATCCTTTGGAGATGGCTGCTGACTCTTCATCGGCAAAGGCAGGGCCATCGGTTCGTCGACGACCGGCAGACGGGGTTCTCTTTCTCGTCGACTCCATCCCGGTCGTCTTCCTCCGTTCGCTCGGTGTTCGGGCGGCCGCAGGTGGGGAGCTTCCTCCGCTCTGAAACGGGTTGTCGTTTGAGAAGACGCTCTCGGTTTCTGGTGTTCGCTTGAAAAAGCTCTCCTCCTCGGGCGGTTCGAGCTTTGGTGCCGGCGTTGCGCGATGGCTCCTTCGGCCCGATCGTGGTTTCTCATGGTCTGGCCCAGTGTCCGTGTCCGAGGCGGGTGCGAGCTGGGCACTCGCGGATCGCGACTGTCTCTTCCGCGGACTCTCGCGTAGCACTTGGGCCGGCTCTGGGTCTTCGGATTCGCGCTTCACTTTCGTGCTTTTCCTCGGCGACCGAGCGCGGGACGACGAAGGCGGCGGCGGCATCAAGTCTTGATCGAAATCGGTGCTGGCGGTACTCTGCGAGTCGGCATCGACAATGCCCCTGCTGCTTCGCTTTGCGCGCGCGCGGACCGAAAGATACTTCTTGGAATTTGGAACGACGTGGTCGACGAAAAGCTCGACAAGCTGCGGCTTCTTCGCGGTGGCCGAGTACTGGACATTGTGGGTGACGAGGATGGATCGCAATCGCGGGACAGTCAGCGACCAGGGATCGAACCCGTCCTGCAGATAGTCGACGCTCTCGGTATCCGACATGTTGGATTCTCAACGGCCGAACGGCGATGAAATAAGTAGGGAAGGGAAATGGGGACCCGGGGGTGGCGGGTCTTTGATGGAGATGGAGTTGGCAAACAGAAGAAGGCAGCAGGATGGTTGAGCTGAGAAACTCAAAGCTTATCAGTCAAGATGGCCTTGGTTCGGCGCATGCGGCAGGATATGCAGGCTTCTGCGGCTCAAAACGACACGCGCAATGCGCTGTGTACTGCGCTGAGAGCGACTGAGAGGGGCCCGAGTCGGCAAGGGCAACGTGGAGATGGGACACGAATGTCGCACAAGTGAGATTTCTCGGTGTTGATTTTACTGCGCGGCAGAAACAACTCAAGCCAAGAGACTAAATGACGAAAGGCGGGCCCGACCTGGTTGTCAGGGTGGCAACACAACCCAACTAACGCCACACCATGGCACTAGCCACATGACCCACGTCACTGGCAAGTGCGCCACAGCGAACTTGAGTGGTTTTTGCTCAAGTGCGGACAAACTTTAGCTGAGATTCCACGGCATTTAATTGGTTGTGTAGCCAGCGGAGGTACGAGATCTCGTTTGCATTTCTTGCATTGCAAGTGGCTACAGTTCCATCCTAGGCTTGAAAGGCTGCATGTGTTCTCCATGACCCCGAACCTGCTTCACTTGCACCGGTATTTCTGTCGCTCTAGCTTCGCCTTGAGTTTATCGGCTCGGTAAAGCTTCTCGAGCCCGCCATGAAATGTAGTTAAGAAGTCACCGGGTCGCAAAACCCATACGTGGCTGATAGATGCCCAGCTGTCACCTCCAACCGAGAGTCTCTGTTCCGGTACATACCTCTGAGATCGCAGCCTTGAACGGCGGTCCCGCCATTCGGGTCTTGGCTGATAATTGATTGGTGCCCTGGCAGAAAGCTCCCTCGGCATTCCGTCACCACCGACGGCCGCGTGGCTGCGTGGCTTGTTGGGTGCAGGGATTCCGTGTTGCGGCGAAAGCTGGCTTTCGACTCTCCACCAAAGTCGAGACCGCTGCAGCTTGCATCCTCTGCTTTGGCCGTCTACTCGTTACCGCGCCATAGAACCCAATTCTGCAGCTGCCGTCCTTTTTCGAGCGCAGCGCTCCACGGAGCTCCGAAGTTGCCGGCATGCCGTTGAACACGAAGGACCTGAGGGCTTACCGCCGCGACGAGAAATATGGCCACAGGATAATGACGGCCGAGGAGCGCATCCGACTTCTCAAGGTCAGTGTGCTCTGGTGTCTGGGGAAACGGCCAACACTGACAAGAATACGCATCTAGCCCTACCTCCCACCCCCCCCGCCCCGAACAAACTCGCAGCGCGCCGAGGCCAAAGCGCGCGAGAAGAGGTCCCGGTTCGGAGTCCGGCGGTTTCTCAGGATGCAATTGCATCTGCTCGTCTTCACCCTCATCCATGCCTTCTTTTCGCTCTATATACGGACGCGCCAAGCATATCACGCCATCGTCAACCGTGTCTACTCGGTCTTTCATTACCACCACCGAACGCCCGGGTTGATCCAAAAAGACGTCAAGGGGCTAGACAAGCTACCCAGGCATCTGAGCGTAATTCTCACACTGGAGGACCATGGGAGGGGCGGTGCGGGCTTGGAGAAACTGGTCAACGATGCGGCTGAGCTCGCGGCGTGGTGCGCCAGCGCAGGGATACCACAGCTGTCCATATATGAAAAGAGTGGTAAGCCAATATACCCGGGATGTTCTGGCTCGCATAGGCTCACTTTGTCCAGGCATACTCAAGAGCTACCTGGCCGAGACGCATAGAGCGGTATCTCAGAAGCTGGCCGCCTACTTCGGACCGGCTTCGCCTGGACTCACCATGGGTGCTCCCCATATCCCCGCAATCGAGTCTCCGGCCACCAGCACCGTTCATGGCGAAGGGGCAAAACATTTGTCCATCCTGCTCCTGTCTGCCGAGGATGGTCGGGATTCGATAGTTGATCTCACCAAGACGCTCACCGAGATGTCACAACGGTCCAAGCTATCGTCGGCCGATATCAGCACTGAGTTGGTGGATGCCGAGCTGACAGAGAGCATCATGGGCGAGCCGGACTTGCTTATTCTGTTTGGGCCACATGTGGAGCTTTCATCGTATCCACCATGGCAGATTCGATTGACCGAGATATATCATGTTCAGGACAACCACGAGGTCGGGTATCAGGTGTTTTATGGCGGGCTATGTAAATATGCAGGTGCTCAGATGCGTCATGGGAAATAGTAAACGGTGGACAGAGTCGGGTTGAGTCTGCACGGAGCAGAAGCGCGCTATGATCTATAGAGTTTGGGCTTGGGGAGCGGTTAACGGATGCGGCGTTTAGGTCAGAGCTTTTGTTTTAGCATAAGTAGAGTAAGACTCACGGGAAGAGACTGAGGCCGAGAGAAAGGAGGCATCTGAGGTGAGGAATGGGTGAACGGAGAAAGCGGGTTAGGGTTAGACGCAGGGGCAATTTATTTTGCAAAGTCAACTGAAGCGCGGCTGTCATTCGCCCAATTCTGCAAGTCAGTGACTCGACAACCATATCTCGGCTTTTGACTCGCAAATTTGTTGATTGACAGGCTCCCGTTCAGATTATATATGAGTCGCGGCCCAGAGACCGGCCATTGTGTTGGCGGCGCCGGGGAAGAGAGCAGAGAAAAGGCCATGTTTCGGCCGCCAATTGTGCGGTCGGGCGCCAGCGCTCTCAACCGGGCTCTGTTCTCCAAAAAAGTAAACCTCGCCGCCGCCGCCGTGAGCGACAACCGTCTCATTTCCAAATACAGGCAGTCCCTTACTGCTTCCAAGGAAATCTTGTTGGCCGAGAGGCTCAGTCCGGTTGTTTCTCACCCTGACCAGACCGTTGCTGCCCAGGGACGGAAATGTCTGCTGTTGAGTCCGGAGGTGAAGCCTGAAGGTACTTTTCTGCCGTTTCTGGAGAGAGAAAAATCTGCGCATATCTCGGCTTACACTGCTTGTAGTGCCCGATACATGGGGCGCTGTTCTTAAAGATGGTGTCCAGAAGCAGGAGCTGTCTGTCATGCCATATGAGCTTGAGCTCGACTACAACTACTGGTCATACCGTAAGCACATATACATCTCCGTCACATGTGACCAAAACTGACAAGGGAAGATGACGTTATGACCTCAGTTCTCCCCGAGGAGTTCCACGACGACATCCCCAGCGGCTTCAACACCGCCGGCCATGTCGGTAAGTTGCCCCTTCCCAACAGCCCATGCAAAGCACTAACAAAGCCAGCCCATCTCAACCTCCGAGAACGCTTCCTCCCATACAAATATGTAGTAGCAGAGGTGCTGATCGAGAAGAACCCCGGGATCAAGACCGTCATCAACAAGGTCGACAACGTCGGGTCCGGGTCCGAGTTCCGCACGTTCCAGTACGAAGTGCTCGCCGGCGTCGACGACCTCAATGTCAAAGTGTCGGAGAACAACTGCGTGTTCGAGTTCGACTACGCCAAGGTCTACTGGAACAGCAAGCTCGAGTGGGAGCACCGCCGGCTGGTTGATCTGTTCCAGCCCGGCGAGGTCGTCGTCGATGTCATGGCCGGCATTGGGCCGTTCGCCGTGCCGGCCGGGAAGAAGGGCGTGTTTGTCTGGGCTAATGATATGAATCCGGAGAGTTTCAAGTATCTGCAGCAGGCCATCAAGCGGAACAAGGTCAGTTCAGACCATTTCACTTGCTACGGTTCCGACATTGACAGGCGTGGTATAGGTTACCGAGTTTGTCCGGCCGCTCTGCCAGGACGGCCGGTTCCTGATCTACGAGGTGGCCGATCTCGTTCTCGACGCCCACAAGAAGGGCGAGCACGCCACCATCCCGCCGAAGAAGGTTTCTAGGAGTAAGGACAAGCACGCACCCGCGCCCCAGCCGGAGCGTATCCCCATCCCGCCGACCATCTCGCACTTCGTCATGAACCTGCCCGCCTCGGCTATCGAGTTTCTCGGCTGCTACACAGGCCTGTACGAAGGGCGTGAGGCCCTTTTCGAGCCCGTGACGACGACCAAGCTGCCCATGGTACACGTGCACTGCTTCTCGTACAAGGCAGACGATGAGACGCCCGGAATTGACATCTGTCAGCGCATTAGCAGGGAGCTGATGTTCAAGTTCCGGCCTGGTAATCCGGAGAATGAGGGCGAGGTTGCGATTCACAGTGTTCGGGATGTGGCACCTGCTAAGCGCATGTTCTGCGCGAGCTTCCGGCTTCCGCGGGATATCGCTTTTGCAAAAGTTGGCCCAATGTAGTTGGAATATCTGTCGGGATCTCGTTTATTTCCGCCTTTCTTCGAGGAGGAGATATCACGGTTGAACACGACATGCAGAGGCATTGCCTGTGATTTTCATTGGCGGGTTGAATCTGGAGATATACATGACAGGATCATGACGAATTAATTGGTCCTGCAATGATGAATGTTGTCTTCCAACAGCCCGCATTGGAGATGCTGCGCCGCGCCGGGACGTACGTGGCATTAGGGAAACTTATAGACGGCTCATACAAAAGGGAAAACATGAATGCAAACTGTTGTTGTAGCTTTCGAATCCGTCTTTTCCGAGCCTATGGGTAGGGGTATATCTGAAGTAGGAATGTTTATAGATCCCGTCCTAAGGCGAGGGATGGGATCTATATTTGTGCAGTAGAGTTGGGGGTAGGCGTGTATGTCGATTATACCCGGGAACGGGTCGTGGCGGATCGATCAACGGGTAGAGACAGGGACAGAGAGGGACGGGTAAGTTCCGATGGGAATATGTATTGGGTGATATTTTCCCATGCTTCTTTCCATAGGGAACGGCGTGGGGTGAAGCTGGGCGTTGAGAGTCGGGCCGAGCCTGTCAGTGGATTTTCTGCGCAGAGGTAACAGGTGTTTGACCCCCTTTCTGTGAGATCCTACACGTCCAATGTTCACGGATATCCTAGGTCTACTTGGACGGGGGACACAATCGGGACCGACATGTAGATCCAGTATTACAAGTATAACATTACCCCCACGCCTGACATATTCCTCTCTCGCTTTCTCTCGATCGGTATTACATCTGCAGGACAAGTACCGAGTATGGTCAAGCTCTGGTCCTGATCAGTAAGTGCTATATCACAATCCCTTCCTCTCGTGTTGACGGCGTCAGACATGCCCGCGCGTCTTTCCAAGTCCGAGTTATTGAGAGACAGGATGCAAAGAAATATCGCAATCTAGATCAGATCGGCTTCGGCTTCTCGGTTCGGATAGCGCACCCTGTTCGATGGTCTACCAGGAACGGATAAATATCCCGTACGGATATGTACGTACGTAACGTGCCTGTCGGCAAAGCATATCGAGCAGAGACCGCTGCTACGTAAGCGAAGAGCAGCAAGAGTGTGAGTTTCGTACGGCCATGCCCGGGGTGTTTATATACCGAGGATATACCCGCTGCTTTGGATGGATGGATGCGGGAGGTCAGCAGTCTGAAGATGGTGGACTCGGTCAGCCTGGGAGGACTGACCCGGTGAATGCTTCCCCTCTTCACAGCCAATCCTCTCTCAACACCGAAGGAACTGTAGGCAGCGAATAATTGGCCGCAAGCTCACCTCACACGACAGCAAACGTGCAATCCACACCTATCTATCTATCGGCCATCGGGTGGAAAAGACACCTCATCCTAAAAGAGGCAGATACATCCGATAAACACAGCCAGCCCATTACCCGAGCATTATCTTGCAACGACTAGAGCCCCAGATGTTTACAGCTCCTGGATATGAGCCGGGTTCGGAAGAGGGCACCGCACAAACACGCAACGGCACCGGCACCGGCTGCCCCTCCCCCGTCCCTACCGGTCTGTCTTCCCTCACCCCCCTCCTCTCATTCCCAAACCCAGGTAGCGAGCGGGACTACCTAGCCATTTTACATCTAGCCGGGAAGCTACACACGCGGTGTGGTAGGAATCGAAGGAGAAGAACAACGCCAAAAACCAAGGAAAGACTCCCAAAAAGAAACAGATAAGGCTAGACTAGTCCGAGATACAGATTTCCCCACGGATCCCTTTATAAAAAGAAGAGAGCCAATCCCGTTGCATCTTCTCCGGTGCAATTCAGGGAAAGAAAAGAGAGAGAAAAGGTTGCAGCCGCAGGGACGTTAGGTTGCTTGCTTGGACTGGGTTTGACAAGAACACTGCAGGACGCCACCACACACACAAAGTACACACCACCACCATCACACCAGAAGCGCATCGCACAGTACAGCGGTGCCTCGCCTCGCATGTACCGGGCCCGCATCGGTCTGCGAACGCGCATGGGGGAATGGCATGGGGAAACACAACACACAGCGGCAAGCGGCGATAAGAATGGAACAGCGATGCGTATGTGTGTGTCACTCGAGCCCTCTCTGATAGAGGGGTTGAGGGGAAGATAGATAGATAATGATACCCATCCCCATCTGAATGTGCGCTACGGATGCCGGTTGCATTACCTAGGTAAGGTCTGGCCCATTCCATTCACTTGTGTAGGCCAGCTGCAGAATGGCTGTTGTTGCAGAAAATACAAGTGAAATAGCAGTGGTCGGCCAACTTCGATATCTCCGTTTAGATATCGCAGCGTACTCCGCAAGTGGCGGCGGGGTAGGTAAAATCCTGTCCATATTCCACACTCTAGTCTACTGCAAACCAAGGTATGTAGCAGTACGACCTGTATTCTAAGGAATCGGTCCCCATGCGGCAAAAAAAATTATAAAAAAATTGGATGGCGACGGAGGTGACAAAGAGACACCGGAGACGGGCCGCCTACAGGGAGGATGGAAGGAATGGATATCTGTGGACTCTGTCTCGGACCGGTTGATGAGATAGATCTGTTACGTTCCAGACTTGACCTCACATGTTCCAGATGCCAGATGCTGCAAGCGTCGTGTCCTCTTCAAAGCTGGTCAAAACCGAAGGAGCCGCCGGCCTTCCTAGGTAGATAAACCAGCAGAAACGAATTGATAACGGCTTTCTCGCCCAATCCCAAGCCGGCCACGTTCTCCTTCCGGGAAGGTTGTACAATACGTAGAAAAGACCCCACTCGCCATGCGCTGCTGCTCTATCGGAACCCCTTGTCTTCTTTTATTCTCCTGCCGTGCGAAGCCCCGTCCCGGATCGGTGGGAGCGAGGATCCAATGCCTCGTCAATCGGCCAATTTCCATGTCGAGCAAGATATCCGATCGACGACCCACACAGCAGATCTTTGGGGGCCTTGTTTCGACGTCTGCTTTGTATCTAGTGTATCTGCTTCGTGATATATCTTTCCTGGTCGACAAGTTCCATATCGATATCGATATCGAACCTCGATCTCCCCGCGGAACGTCAGCTCCGCCGCTGTGGGGGCTGATATCGAAAGCTCCTCCCCCAGCTGGCGGCATCCACGGTGGATGGGATCCTGCAGCCGATGAGGAGTTCCTACTGTATGCGCGCCCTCGCCCACTCTTGTGTCTGTCTGACATGATACATGGCAGAGGGCGTCGTGTATGGCGTCTGCATATGTGCCCTTGACCGTTAATGTCACGATCACGGAATCCAGAGCGTGGCTGCAGAAGATCCAGCAAAATAGTAGAATTCCAAGCTGGAGAGAAAAGGAGAAGGAAAATCCAGAGGGGATTTTCCTTCAATCTATCTAAGGTATATGCGGTATAGTAGGGTTACGCCATACCGCCTTCGGCAGAATCAGGTCACGTAAGTAGTTGAAGGATTATACCGTAATATTACCCCCCCTTCCAAAAAAGCTCGTTCCGAGTGATTAAAATAAAAAAGAAAGGAAAACAGTCAAAAATAGTTAAATTTAATCAAAATTTATCCCTTTAAACGCAAAAAAACGCTTATATCACCGTATATATAAATTGAATTATAAACCTACTTTTTATAACCTAACGTATTTGCTTTTTTAGGCAAAGGAGGGATACTTTTAAGGATTAGTAATATATTATAACTTTTAGCCCCTTAATTTATATATTACTAATATAATTAAATATTATAATTCGTTAGTAATTTGTACTAACCTAATTGTAGCTTATTAAGCTTTTAACACTTTTTTGTTTTTTATAAATTATAGTATTGCGTTATAGCCAGTAGGTTATTATTTAGGTGGTTTGGTGTAAATTGGTTTTTTTTAGCTACTTTTTTTTATATAGATAATCGTTTTAAGGGTTTAATGTATTTTAAATATTTAGCGTAATATTTCTTAAGTTGTAAAAACGCGTTTTTTAGGTTAAATACGTAATATTATTTGGGATTTAAATCTTATCCCTTTTACTAAATTATATATTAAAGCTTATTGTAATAGGTTTGTAAGAAAAGGACCTAATTAATTTTTTATTTTTCTTTATCGTTAATAAGTTATCCGCTAGGATTAGGATTTTCCTAGCCCGGTATTAGGTTATTTACGTATTTTTACAACTAGTTAATAGAAAATATATGTATTTTTTATTATAACTTTAGTATATTTAATAGGTAAAAATACCTTTTTATCTTTAAAATATAATAATATTATTATATAAATAGGTAATTTAATTTATTATTTAGTTAGTTATTTAACTATATCTTTTTAATAATATAAACTTAATTATTTATATTAAAGTTGGGGTTTTAGTGGTATTTATTTATTTATTGAATTTATTATTTCTATATGTAAAAGATAGCGGTTTGAACTGATTTCATGTAGTTTTAAATGGTTTTAGTAAATTATTGCGCTTTTTTATAGTTTAAACACTTATTATAATTTATTTTTTAAAGCTTTACTTTTGGAATATGCTTTTTTTAGTAGTAAGATATTAATATAGGGAACTTTATTAGGACTTTATATAATTAAAAACCCGTATTATTTTATAATAGTAATGTTTATATTATATTTATTATAAATATTACGTAAGATTAATTATTTTAATAGTAGTTAATAAATAATTATAGTTTTTAGTTGAAATATTAGTTTATAATTTTAATTTACTTAGTAGTTTGTTTATAACTAAATAATGTTAATTTCCAATAAATTCCTAAAATTTTTGATATTTTATTGGTAAAGTCCGTAATAAATTACGGTTTTTAGTTGCTTATAATCTCCTTTAGTAACTTAAATATTTAGTATAAGTTCTTATAATATAATTATGCTATTTACGACGTAATTACTATTATTTTATATAAATACGTTTAGGTAGTTTTACTTAAAGGATTTATTATTATTAATGTATTATTATATTTATATTAATTAATTAGGAATTTTTTAAAATTAATTATAAGGGTTTATTATTTTTAAAATAGTAATAGTAATAGGTTTAGCTTTTTAAGGGTTTTATTTTGTAAGGTTTTTGTAGGAATATAATTGTAATTTATTATGTATTAGTTGATAAACCTGTATATTTAGGGCTATTAGTATTAATTGGTAATAATCTGTTTTATTTTATTTTTTTTTAGGGTGTACGGTTAGGATATAGGAGTATAGTTTGTTAAGTATTTTAATACGTAATTAACGTTCCCCTTTTTTTAAAATTATAAGATAACTTTAATATAGTAAAATTAAGTCATTTAATAGGGAGAAGTTGCTTTTAACTTTAGTTTACGTTTTTTTACGATATTATTTTAACTTTAAATTAGTTTTATTAGCCTGGAGGAGCTTATTAATTAGCTTTACGCTGGATATAATTAGTAGGGGTATATCCTTATTAAGTATTATTAGGGGAATAATGTTTCCTGTAATAAAATATATAGTAAAATTTGCGTTAAAGCCGCTAGTAAGCGGTTAGTTTGTAAATTTAAAGATTTAAAAAGTCTGTTAAGTTTCCTTAATATTTTATTAAATTTTAAAATCTTTTATTTTATATAATAATATATTAGTAATTATACTTAATATTCCGAATTAGTAGGTGATAGTGAATTAATATTGTGATAGTAGCTTAGTTTATCCGGCTTATTTTGCGTTAAGGAGTTTTTTAATATTAAAGTACTTTAAAGGCACGTAATTAGTAATAATAAAAAATGGAAGCTGATGGATTTTGATAAGTTCCGGTTATTAGTACTATAAGGCTTAGATTACTGCTAATAGTTTCTTATTGTAGATAAAGTAGTTATACTTAACTTTTTATATTATTTTTGAAAAATATATAATTAAATACTAATTTTTAGTATTTAAGTTCTATTACGTAAGTATATTAGCAATTATATTGTTAAAAGTATTTATTTTAACTTTTGTAAAATAATAAAAGTTAAAATACGTTAATATTAAAGTAGTAAGGAGGTATTATTTTAGCTTATTAAAGGTAAATTAATAATTTTTTGTTTATTTAAAGATTTTGCCTTTTTTTGTTAGGTTTATTAGTAATTGTACGATTTAGTTATAAATTTTTATAAATTTATGGTAAAAGTTATAAAATTTTAAAAATAATTAAATTTTCCTTAAAGTTATAGGAATGTTTTAATTTTTAACGATTTTGATTTTTGTAAGGTTTATTATAATTTTTTTAATTTTAACGATAAATTTGAGGTATTTAGTTTTTTAAATGTAAAATTTATATTTTTTAATATCCGTTTAAAGTCCTACTTTTTTAAGCTTTGTTAGAATTTTTTTAATATATATTTTATATTTTTTAAGGCTTTAGGAGTATATAAAGATATTATTAATATAAGTATTATAAAAATTGTTTAGGTATTTTATTATAGTATTGTTAATAAAGTGCTAAAAGGTAATAGGGTTATTAGTTAGATTAAATAAAATTACTTTGTACTTATAAAATTTATATTAGGTTTAAAATATAGTTAGGTTTTTATTATCCTTATATATTTATATTTTATAAAAAACCTAGTAAATATTAATTTTTATAAAAATCTTAGCTTTAAATATTTATATAAGGGTTTTTTTGATTAAGGGTAATAAGTATTAATTTTTATAGAATATTATATTTAGTTTTTAATAGTTAATATAAAACTATAAGCCGTTATTAGCCTTTTGCGTAAAAAGGATTAAAATTGCTTAAGGAGTAATATTATTAATAATAAAGTTTTTAGTAAGATTTTTGATAATATATTATTTATATATTTTTAGTTTTTTTAATAATATTTTATAAAGTAAATTAAAGTATAATTTTTTTGCTAAATATCCTTCGAAAAGTAAAATCTTATAATTATAAAGTTATTATTTAATTAGCTTATTAAATGTTACTTTATTAAAAACGTTAAAAAAGTTGTAATAAGTATTAGGGACGTTTTTTACTATTAGCTTTTATAGATTTTTGGAATTTACTATAAAAGAATTCTTTTTGCGTTAATATTTCTTTTATTTTATATTAATTAATTTATTAATTTAGTAAATATTTGTAATGTTAATTAAGGTATTATGTTTAGTAGTTATAAAGTTAAAAACTATTATATTAATAATAATAATATTAATAAATTTATTTTTATACTACTTTTATTTCCGCTTTAAAATATATAAATTTTAGGCGTTATATAAGATCTTTAGATTATATTATTTTATTAATTATTTTTTTAGTTTTGGGGTTGGAGGAGTTTTATTTATAAGGGTATTAAAATAAAGCTCCTGATTTATTAATTGTATATTGTAGTTGTAACTGTTGTGGTTTAATTAACGCGTAAGTTGCGTTTAATTTAGTATTAAGTTAGGGTAAATATATTTTGGTTTAGGTTTTAATTTTACTAGTTGTTTAAAAATAGCTTTAAGCTTTGTAATATAGTATTAGATGTTTTTTAGATATAAATATGTAGTAGAGATTGTGGAAGTAACTATTACTAGTTACTTATCGTTAGGAAATTATAACGTTTTTATTATTACGTTAAAAACGATATTATAGTATTTAAATTATTTTAATTTTAAGATAACTTTATGCTTTATATTAAGTATAATAAGGCGTTTATTTTTAAATTTGTAATCCCTAATGTGGAGATTACTTATTAGAATAACGTTAATTATTTAATAAACCTTACCGTTAAATTCTTTAATTTATTGTAATAGTAAGATATTAATTATTAATAGTTTAAGTTATTTTATAAGTTATTTAGCGACTTTTAAATTTATAAAAATATAGTTATTTGCTTTTATATTAGTTAAGATATTATTAAATATTAAATAAAGTTATTTATTATTTACTATAAAATAAAATACTAAAAATAAATCTTTTTTTAATAATTTATTTAATAAATAAGCTTTATTCTTTTAATATATTATATTTTTTTACTTAATAAAGTTTTTATTTAATACTTATTTTAAGGGGGAGTTTTGCTTTTTTAGGGTAGTTAGTTTTTTAAATTGGAAATATTAACCTTTTCGATAACCTGCTTTTTATTTAACGGAAAATTAATGTTAATTGTACTTATAATAGTGAATTTAGTATTATACTTTTTAATGATGGCGTTGAGGTTAGCTTAAGTCTTATTTTTATAAAGATATTTAAATATATAGTAATTTTTCTCGTAATATTTAAAGTAATAACCTTTTTTTATTAACTTTTTTAACTTAATAGTATTAAGTAGTGGAAAAAGTAGAGGTAAATCCTTTATAATTGGGATAAAGGTAATAATAGCTTAGGTATAAGTTTCCAATAAAAAGCTTCTAAATTATACCGTACCGCTATATATTTTACGTTTTGTTAATTTATTAGTCATAGTAGCTATAATTGTTATTAAGTTAATATCTTATTTCTTAAAGTAATTTTTATATACGTTACGTATCGTTTTTGTAATTTAAGTTATAATATAAACGTATTTTATAAATAATATAGTATTATTATAAAACTCTTACGATATTTAAATTTAAAGCGTAAGGAAAAGTTTAAGGTAAAATTTATACTTTTACGCGTTTTTTTATTTATAATAAATATTAGCGTAATAGATGAACTTATTTTTAAACGTTTAAAAATTAGTAATACGTTTTAACTTTAGGTTATTATAATTTTTAATAGCGTTAAAAATAGTATTTAAGTTAAAGTATTTATTTTATAAATAATTAAAAAGATTAGTAAGGGTATAAATTTAATTAAAATATTTATATTTAAGGTATAATTATAATTTTAAAGTAGTATTACTTTAAAGTTAGCCTTTAACGTATATATATTTGGCTTACTTAGTTAGGAAATAATTTATATTAATTTTAAGTTTATTTTTAATTTAATAATATTAGATTTTAAACGTTATAGTATCTTTTACCTTATTATTATAAAAAATAAAGGTATTGGCTATTTTTGCCGATTTAGTGGTAAAGTTTGTAGTAGATAGGGTTAACGTTATTAGTATAATATTATAGGAGTTATTCGTTTTAAAACGCTGGTTTTAATTTTAAAAAGGGTATATATTTTACTATATAAGGTAAGTAATAGTTACGTTTAAGTTTGCGATTTAATAATTATAATTTAAAACTTTATTAATTAAATCGTTAAGGTAATTATTAAATATAGCTTTAATAGTAGGATATTTATAGTTTTTAATTTAATTATAGAATATATCCGCTTATATTATAATTAAAAATTAGTTAGTATTTAAATATTTTGTAGTGTTTTAGGTATTTTTAAGTTATGTTTTTAGGCTTATAGCGAGAAATTAACGAGTTTTAAATTTATAAAATATTGTTTTAGGATATTATTAAATAAGTTTTAAAAACTTTTTTAGGTTTATAAGTTTGTTATATATTATAGTATATTTATTAAAAAGGGGTATATATAATATTATTGGTTTATTTTTATAAGTGTATTATATTGCGATAAAGTTTACGTAATTAATAAGGTTGGTATTAAGGTTCTTTGTTATAATAACGTAATATTTTTCGGTTATAGGGATATTAATATTTATTTAATATTTATTAAAAAGGTATTAAATAAGGTTAAGTAACGTATTGTTATTATTGTTATTATTATTATTATCGAAAATAATAATTTTAATAGGTATAGTATAGATAAATAAGTAGTAGTTAGTTTTTTTACGGAACTTAATATCCGTAAATTTGATTTTGTTTTAACGTAAAAGCGTTTTGTGTAGTTAGTTGGTTTCGAAATAAATTTATTTAATGGTTTTGGTTTTAGTTAAATTGTGTGTTATTTTGGGTAATTTTAGTATTTTGTCTTTTGGTAGCGCTTAGTAAGGTTAGTTATTAATTGGGTTTTTTTCGTTTATAGGGTAATAGATATTTAATATTTGTTTAATAGGGTTAATATTATAATGTTACTGTATATTACTGTAAAGGGTTTTTTTGGTTAAATCGAATTTGGGTTAATTGAATTTTAAAGAATCTATTTTTACGAGTTTAGAATTATGTTACGATTATGGAATTTAAAGCGTAGTTGTAGAAGATCTAGCAAAATAGTAGAATTCTAAGCTGGAGAGAAAAGGAGAAGGAAAATCCAGAGGGGATTTTCCTTCGATCTATCTAAGGCATGTGCGGTGTGGTGGGGTTGCGCCACACCGCCTTCGGCAGAATTAGGTCACGTAAGTGGTCGAAGGACCACGCCGTGACAGTTGATGTATATCCGTCTATTTGAGGCAGAAAGCAAAGTTCATCGACAATTGTCATGTGATGGCCGTGACTGGAGTGGCTGGTTCGTTGGTCCGAGTTTCAAAGGCCGAGCAACGTCAGGATGCGCCTCGTTCCCATGGTTTGTCTTGATGACATGCCTATATAAGACCATTCCACGTCACGTTTACCGCTCCGACAACTCGTACACTCGCCCGGGAGTTACCAACCGGGAGTAGTTCCCGTGGCTTCAACCGTTTGTTCTATCAAACGAGGTTTCAGATGTCTTTGTCGAAAAAAACCCAGCCCCTCGACTTCGCCTTTGTTATGAACCAGAGGCTGAGTTCACAATGGCAAGCACAACATGTGGATATAGAGTTGCTTGGGTATTTAACTCCGGACCTGTAAGTCGGGCAGCCCGCCCTTTGGACGTACCAGTAGTTCGAGGCCGTCTCAAAGTTTCGCTTCCGGGTCTCGGCGATATCGCCGATGCGCTGTTTCCGACGGGCTCCTCTCTAGGGGCTGTGCTGCTCCGGGATCCGTCGAGGAACCCGAGCACGCAGCTCCGGAAGGAGCGGACGGCCGGGACCAGACCGAAAGGATCCGTGTAGATCGCTCGTTCTAGACCTGGCCGTGGGCCCGTCACCCCGTGCCACTGGCTTCAGGGACTCTTGTTGGATTAAAGGCATCATGACCGTTAACAGAGGCCTCCAGATAGTTGGCTATACCCGCGTAATCCAAGTCCGGGCCGTCTGACTGAACCCAAAGTTGTTTCGGTCCTGATTCAACAAGTCTGGTAGACTAATACTAGCGTTCAGATAGGTAGACTCTCGGCCACACTGCTGCCCATGTCAGATCCACTCCTGTACTTCCATGGACTGAACTCCATGGGAACTTGTAGCAACCAACACCAAAGGCCGAACAACGCTGCAACGGAATGTGTCGGAAGCTAGAATCATATCGCCGCGCCTAGGGCGTGCAGCATGCCGGCCCACATACATGAGTTATTAGCGGACGAGTTTTGCAGAGACCTAGAGGGTTAGTTAGTCCTGCAGAGACCCTCCGGGTCCTCTGGTGATGGCACCGAAGCATCCTGTCGCAGGTAGCGTCCTACTATCCAGGCAGGGGGTCAGACGGTTGTTTCTCGATCTGCAGCTCGGCCGGCGGCGGCGAGTGACTTGAACAAGACCCCACGCCCAAGTTGATGCCGGTTGGCTGAGAGCCCTTCTCACCAGCGGTGAGAGTGGAGGGAGTGGAGGTTTGAGGGGTCGCAGGGACCGTCCGCGAGACGACGGCCCACCTGCTCTCGTGAATCCCGGACAACCAAGGTGAGTACCAAGTGAAATCCGGCCGGCGCGGGAAATATTACTCGGACCACTCACGGGCACCGCTGGAGGTGAGAGGGTGAACCCCGACAGAGCTGTGGCCAGAACGGCCGCCGCAGAGCAAGCACCAGATGAATGCTGCGCTACCCCTCGATTCTCCCGACGGCTCGTCAGCCCG
Source organism: Echria macrotheca (assembly GCA_030411725.1). Taxonomy (NCBI): domain Eukaryota; kingdom Fungi; phylum Ascomycota; class Sordariomycetes; order Sordariales; family Schizotheciaceae; genus Echria; species Echria macrotheca. The sequence goes on along the minus strand of MU839830.1, from coordinate 647,376 downwards.
AACGACGCTGTGACTTTTGAACTTTGGTTCGGTGGGAACCTTGTTGGAGGCACCAGGCCAGGCACAGGAACAACAGCCTAACAGGGAGAGGTGTGTGCGGGTTGAGCCTGTGCTCACCGAGCCATCCTCGTCTCGACAACCCTTCCGACCCAATTGCGCTCTGCGTCGAGCCGGTCGAGGCAGACAGTATGGAGGACGAATAGCGGGGCACACGGTTTGGCGCATGAAAAGCTGGTTCCGGAGCGCCAATGTATTTAATACTGGTCCGGTGTCTGTTACGACGCCAGTCGGGATGTCCTTTGCTGTTTGCCTGATGAGCTTGGAACTCGTTGACTAACGAGAACCGAACATCCACCAAGCAGCTTCGCCAGAGCAGGTCACACGCGCGGTGCCGAAACCCCCGGTCGCCTTTCCATTCCAGCGATTCGTCTGCCCCAGCCTGCCCCATCTGGCCGCGTCCTGAATTTTCGCCTCCCACGCCCACCCCCGGTGACCTGCAGCACGCAGTCATCAAAGCCCCAGACCGCCAAACCGCTCCAGTCCTCGGCCTTGAAACTGTGTGGACGGGAATTCGAAGGTCTGCTGGGTTCTCCCTTACGAATTGCCATAGAACCTGTCGGCTACACTAGGTAGTTTGCCCCCATTATAGTGAGGTCCGTTGAGGTTCTCTTACACCCACGCCTGGTTCCCCATCTAGGTGGTCGCATCGCCTTTGCACCCGATTGCATCGATCGATCGCCAGATCACCAACAGTCTTGACCCTTGGGAGGTAACTGTATGATGAAAGATAGGCTCTAGCACCTGATCTGCGCAGCCTGCCCTTTCAGCCGTGACGGCATCGGCTTCCCAGAAGCGTTCTGTTGGGCCAACACATTCCTCGGTCAGGAAGGCAAAAACGCGGGGTGAGGGGTTCCCAGGGCTTGTCGAGGTGGTCATCAGGACGAGTCCCGAGCTGCGGCGGCGGACAACAAGACGGATTCATCGTGAGAAACGGCAGGTAGGTGGATTGACTGGTTTTGACTTTCGGCGTCACATTGCCCTGCTTTGTTTTCCTCACCGACGGCACCAATCGACCGTGGTCGCTTGCGGCCGCATGGCATCGCAGCTTTGGCCGACTGCTGGGCAAAATGATGGCATATAAATACATGGACACAGGCCGTTGGTCCATGGCGGACCCCACCGGGCCTGATCATCAAGTGTGATGCAGTCGGCCTCGGTCCTGTGCATCGCGGATCCTGTTGCGGGCAGGTCGCAGTCCACGACATCGTCCCAGACGGATGCGCAAAGACGCAATTCCCATCTGTTGGCGGATGCATGAGAAACCCCGTCGACAAAGTTGTCCCGTGATAGTGACAGCAGCGGGACCCCCATTCCCCCAAACGCACACGCCCCTTGTTTTCCGCATCCGACCCCTCCTCAATCACCATCCCACGTTCTGGCGCACGCCGCTGAGAGCGACCGGGGGTGTGGTGGCATTGGGACTCCCATCCGCTTTTAATTTGCACCAGCACCTCAGCCTCCGATGAGCCGGCCACTTATCCGCACACCTCCACAGCGAATTGTTCCTCCCTCGCTGAGTCCAAGCTACTGAGTAGAGAATCTACTGCTCCCGTTTGCCAAACCTCCCGTTTCCGCTGCCAACTCTTTGACCTGCCCGTCTGTCGGTCACCGCAACTGCGTCACGCTTTCTTGCTGTCTCGAACCCAGGTCTCGCGCTTGCCGGGAGAACAACGTCCTGACTGACGGAGAGCAGCTGTAGCCCGCTCGTCTTGGTCACCGCCTTTGTCCGCTCACCACAATCCGCCACCTCCCCGAGTGCCCCCCTTGGCTGACTACGATCGAAAAAAAAAGAAGTGGGGGAGAACGTCGCGGGATTCGCCTTGCCTGTGCGAAATCCTTTTCTGCTTCCTCGCCCCGATCTGGCTCGACCGCGCGACGACGGCAGACCTATGTTGAACCTCCTCGGGCTTCCGTTGGAGACAGGATTGCGGGTGTCTTGGACTGCTGTCCACTGATCACCAGGGATTTTCACTTTTCAGAATGGCCGTCGTGCTGTCCTCGGAGGAGAACAGCTATTTCTCGGCCTCGACGCTCCGTCGGTCGCACTCGCAGCCAAAATTCGGCACCAAGCGCTCAGGATTCCACACGTCGTCCTCGGCCTCGCGTATAAACGAAATCTACTCGGATTCCTCCAGGCTCTTTGGGGACGCGAACAACTCGTCGGCAACGTCCTCCCCCAACACGACCCTGGCCCACTCGACCGATCTGTCGTGCTCATCCACGCCAGGTACGAACTTCTCGCTCGGATCTGACGACGAAGACGACGACCAGCTGGGGTCCGCCCCAACAGTGCATATTGTCGTGCCCCAGTACGACGATACGGGGTACTTCAACCACATCGAAGACCTGGAGCCTCCGCCCAGCCCGCGGACTGGTCATTCCTATACCGCCTCGCCCAATGACCAGGAACCCTCAAGTAGCACCTCGCGGCCAGGCTCTCCGGATCTCCCCGACAGGGCCGAGGACGACATTGGGATCAAGGCCCAGCCGTCTCGGCATGTCGACTACCTGTCTCACAACTGGCGGGAGGAGGATATCTGGTCGTCATGGAAGCTCATTGTCTCGAGGAGAGGAGACTACGCCAATGCGGCTCGCTTGGAGAATGCGTCTTGGCGGACGTGGATGAAATCCAAGAACAAGCTGAGCACCGTGTCTCCAGAGACGCTTAATTGGTTTGTGTGCCCTCCGTGTGGCTTAGCATCGTGTTGACGTCTCTCAGGCTCAAGGACTGCGACGTGACGTGGCTCTACGGCCCGCTGCAAACGGGGTCGGCCAGCCTCCATGCCGGTCACACCGGGCAGAACAGCGGCAGACTGTCAAAGTCCAACTCGTTTGTCAAGAAGCCCATCCTCAAAAAGAGAAGCATGTCGGAGATCATGCTGCAGAGGTCTCTTTCGGCTTCGTCACTCGTGAAGCAGGCTGCTGCGGCCGTCCAGGCCCAACAAAAAGAAGGAATCAAGAGGATAGGCAGGCGCCCCGGTCTGGAACGGGCCACGACAGATTTTGTGGCATTTCCTTTTTCGTCCCGCGGCGTCAGTCATGATAACACCAGCCTGTTCCCCTCGGCGATATCATCGGGCTTGACATCTCCCAGTGGGGAGCGGAAACATATTCACTTTAATGAGCAGGTGGCGCAGTGCATCGCAGTTGACGTTAAGGGGGACGACGAAGAGGATGAAGCTGAACCTCCTACTTACGATAGCGACTCGGATGACGGGGCAATTATGATGAAGCAATCTAGGTCAAGAAAACGGCGCCCTACGTTGAAAAGAGCCAAGAGCCACACCGGGGCCGGAGAGAGCAAAACGATTGCTATGCTCCCTTCTACCACGCTCAAATACAGAGAGGATACGCCCGAGCCGACCGAGACGGCGATGAAGCACAGTACCAACGCATTCCGAAGTCCGTTGATATCGCCTTCGTCCTCACAAGAAACCTTGCGGCCTTCGAAGAAGTCGAGCAAGCTGTTTATGGTCGACGACGACGACGATGAGGATGAAGACGAAGACGACGACGAAGACGACGTTACCTTTGGTCGATCCGCGCCGGCCAAGTCGGAAGAGAGCGGCGGATCGGGACTTCGACGTACGACATCAGCGACCAGCCTCACGCCGAGCGGGATGCGCAGGACCGAGTCCGGGATGTTTATGCCATTCGAAGAAGGCGAATCGAGCGCGGGTAGCGAAGGCCTCTTGGGCCGCGTCATTGATACGGTAAATACGGCCCGGGACATTGCCCACGTGATCTGGAACGTCGGGTGGAGGAAGTGAATTTGTTGGCAGAGCGTTTCTTATTAACCAAGGGTGTTTTCCAGAAGGAAGTTGCTCTCAATTCCAAACGATTTCGGCTCGGCTCCGGTTCTCAGAGTTCTTCAAAAGGTGTACGATAAGGCTATAATCATGGGCTATTTGGCATGGTGGGGGGGAATAATGAGTACGACGTGGGCGAGAACCGCCCAGGCCAAAACGGTCTTGGCACAGATATTCGACAAGACTGGTTACGACACGCAACATTGCATCGGTTGGGGTGTTGAGGAGGCTGTCTGCATTTCGAACGACTGGGGGAGAACAGGGAGACGAGTTGGGACGACCTCGACGATCCGTGGCACCGATACCTAGCATTGGTCCTATCTGCTAGCGTTTCGTTTTCGCTTCAGCTGCTCGGTGTTCCGCCATGGGATCAGGTGTCGAGGTGGTCGGGAGCCTAAAAGGGAACAAGGGTGGGGGTTACGGGAGAGAAAAGCCATTGGATATTATTTGGGGAGTTACAACATGGGGAGTCGTCTTGTGACGGGCGGTGGCGTTTTGCGATTCCGCGAGCACAGGAGGCTGCCAGATCACGGGCACTGTATACATTGGGATAAAGACAAGGCTAGGCTGGACTATGTTCCGCAGACAAAAGCTAAATGAAAATAAAGTGTCCTGCTATTTTTCTGGTGCGCATGTGGTGTCAGGTGCACTCGATCCGAATGTAATTTAGTGTTCTGGAATTCCGGAAAGAAATAAGAGCCACGGGCTTGCAGGTTGTCAAGTGTTTGTTTGAGTGACGTTGGGATGGATTGCTGCCTGAGGCAGAAACTGGTGCTGAGTGGGTGAAGGGGAGCTTGGACCAGCTGCGTGGACCAGACGTGGTGCTGAACGCGTGCATGGAAGCTGCCTTGAGCTCGCCTTGTAAGGTATCATCCGTCACAAGCAACTCCAACCCATCGCCGTCGCATAAACCCAACTCTCCATTTCCCATCCGACCCGGCCCTATTCGCAGAATATTTACCCTTCCGTACCGCGAAGCGCTTCCGCAAAAAATACACCATGGATACGCTCGTGGCGCGGTACAGCCGTCCGGCTTACCACCAAACCGAGCTCTTCACGGAGCAGGAGCAGCAGGACCTGGTCGACGGCATGCCCAGTCTCTCGCTCAAGTTCGCCATGCCTCCCGTAGCCCATGTGCGTTTTCTGTGTCCTGGTATCGGGACGCATATGTGCTAACCAAAAGACAGCCCTCAGCCTGGCTCCGCGCGGCCACCGACGACCGATCGAACCCGGCATGCCCCATCAAGATTGCGCACGGCACGACGACGCTGGCGTTCCGGTTCCAGGGCGGCATCATCGTGGCGACGGACTCGCGGGCGACGGCGGGCAACTGGATCGCCAGCCAGACGGTCAAGAAGGTGATTGAGATCAACAGCGACCTGCTGGGCACCATGGCCGGCGGCGCCGCCGACTGCCAGTACTGGCTCGCCTGGCTGGGCATGCAGTGCCGCCTGCACGAGCTGCGCCACAAGCGCCGCATCAGCGTGGCCGCCGCGTCCAAGATTCTGGCCAACCTGGTCTATCAGTACAAGGGCATGGGGCTGTCGATGGGCACCATGTGCGCGGGCGTGACCAAGGAGGAGGGACCGGCGCTGTACTACATTGATTCGGACGGCACCCGGCTCGCGGGCAATCTGTTCTGTGTGGGGTCGGGTCAGACGTTTGCCTACGGCGTGCTGGATGCCGAGTACCGCTATGATCTGACGGTCGAGGAGGCGCTCGAGCTGGGCAGTCGGAGCATCCTGGCGGCGACGCACCGTGACGCGTACTCGGGTGGTTTTATCAATCTCTATCATGTCAAGGAGAGCGGGTGGGAGAAGCATGGCTTCAGCGACACGAACCCCATCTTCTGGAAGACCAAGCTGGAGAAGGGCGAGTTCAGCAACGTCACGAGCGACTTTTCGGAGCGGGTTTAGGGGCTGTACACATTGTGTAGACTATGGGAGGCGTCAGGCAGTGTACAACAGGTTGATTTGAGCGTGCATATGACTGCTTATGGTTATGTGATTGGTGGCGTGAAGTGATGCTTGTGTTGGTGGTCTTGTATCTGCCCTGTTTCTCAGGGGCCGGATAGCAGATGCCGAGCAGCAAGATTAGTCGTGATGGTGGGTTGTTGAATCCTGCCTTTGGGGTTACTCTGCTTGGTTTGGACGGGTTTCCAGGCTCACCCAGGCCTTGTTTAAGGCGACTCCAGCGACATATATTGGCGTCAGAAAAGCTTGCAACATATGCGCGGACCTCCAAGTTCGCCTCGTCTGGGTCCATATCCTATAGTTCGATGGAGGCAACTTGACATATTTTGAAACCTTCCCCTCCTCCTTTGCTTACATGCCCGTCACGTCTCTTCACTTCTTCCTCCGGTTTTTTATATCCTCTATCCTTTGACATCGTGTTCTGGGATTGGCGCTCTAATACTCTTCTCCCTTGTTTTAAGTCTACTCTCAGGGCCCCCCATCTTACCTTCAAGTCTAGAAGTCCTAGCTTGCTGTGTGGACTGAGCTTGGTATATTTACGGAGTGGCACTGACATAGCTTCCCTGGTACGCTTCTGTTCCCGCTGAATCCAAATCGGGGAGCTGCTTTGACCGAGTCCCGGGCTGAGTATACATCAAGCTGCCCCTTGGAGTGGTTTGTTTATCTTGCCCTGTTGCCGATCATATCATCCTTTGTCAATGCATCTGAAAACTCCGAGCCTGTCCGCCGTGCTGTGTCTAGATACGTAGGAGAGCCTCTAATATACACCATCTATCAGTACAACACCCGCCCAATATCCACAGCCCATCTACGCCTCTAGAGTTTGCCCAACCATACACACATATCATACACTGCCTTATACAAATCCCCCTTTCATGTTGAAGCGAACCCCTCCCGCCGTATATAATTCAACCCATCCCCCGTCCCCTCCCTCCCCAAAACCCCCCCATCCTCATCATCACGCCCATCTAGTGACCACTTCTTCTTGACAGCCACATCCAAGCCCGTCCGCCACCCCGCCCTAAACATCTCGACCCCGGCCCAGGCAATCATAGCCGCGTTATCAGTACACAAGCTCGGCGGCGGCGCCGTGATTCTCACGTCCTCGTACCCGCGCACATCCAGGATCGAGCGAAAGACGTGCCTCAGGAAAGAATTAGACGCCACACCGCCTGATAGAACCAGCGTCTTTATCCTCGGCACATCCTGCCTCCTGGAGAGCGCCTCAAGCGCGAAAATGACGCGGCTAGCGAGGTGCTCAAAAGCGACCTGCATCGTCGCGCGGGCGAGGTGTCGCCGTTCGTCGGTTGATATCCCCTCAGAATCAGGGAAAGACGAGACGATGCGTTGGACCTGGCTGTTAAGCCCAGTAAACGAGTACGCCATCGCGCGTCGGTCCGCCAGCGGGGGCGTAAGTTTCCACGTCCCTCCTCGGCCCTCCTCCCGAGAAGAAGAAGAAGAAGAATCGTAAGGCTGGATCTCATCGAACCGTGTCCGCGGCGGCGCGTACCACGCGTACTTCTCCCCGTCCCCGTCCCCGTCCCCGTCACCAAAAGCAAACCGCTCCAGCAGCGCGCCGTAGCCCACGCTCCTCTCGGCGGCCAGCACATCCCCCGGCAGGATCCAGCGCGCGACCTGGTCCAGCATGTTTCCCAGCGGCAAACTCTCAGTCGACGCGAGGACCTCGTGCTCCGTCAGGGTCTTGGAATGGACGAGCAGCGTGTGCCCCCCCGAGACCAACACCGTCAGGAAAGGAAAGTCGACCCCGTTCTCGGTCTCGGGCGATAAGGCGTGGACAAGTCGCGGGGTGAGAGCGTGCGCCTGCATGTGATGCACGCCTACCAGCGGCACGCGCCAGGCCAGGGCGAGGCCCTTGGCTGTGCAGAGGCCGACGGACAGGTTGGTCGGCATGCCGGGGCCGCGGGTGACGGAGATGAAGTCTGGCGGGTGGGGGAGGGAAGAGTGGATGGCCTGCTCGACGAGGCCGGAGAGGGTGGTCGTGTGCGAGAGGATGGCTATCTTGGGGTGGATGCCGGCGTAGGCTGAGTTGTCTGAGGTTATTTTCTTGTTGTAGAGGAGCGTTGTGGGAGAGGAAGAAGATGGGGAGTCTGGGGCGGAGAGGACGGCGACGCAGGTGTCATCGCAGGAGGTTTCGATGGCGAGCGTTGTGAGTTGCCGATTTGGGAGTGGGTGTCGAGGTACTGAGAAGGCCTGTCGGATGGTCCGCGCTGGGCGGTAAGGGATTCGTATCCTCATTTTGACATTGTTATAATCCTGCTGTATAAAAACTGGCTGGGTGTCACCTCATCGTTGACGGCTTGTTGTCGTTGGTGTTGATCTTGAGATGAGATGCAAAAGTGAAAATCTGGTCAGCTGGCAACAGCTGACAGCCACTTATTCACAACAACACCACACAGCAAGCAAGACACAGCCACATATATACCTTCAATAACAGACAGACTCAATAATTGGAACCCATCTATTGCATCTACCAGTACAAAATCAAGTGGTATTATCACAATGCGTCTAGCCCTATGCACCTGCGCCACCTATGCAATCACAAATGAACTTCCAAATCTCAGGCTCGCCCACATCTGAATCCCCCCGTGACCTCCTCCTCAGTTCCCTCCTCCCACCACCACAAAGTTGGTATAAGCACACTTACACCCCCCAGTCCCCCCATCCATCCCCCCAAAGCTAGGATTGAAGCTCTCCTGCGGATTCACCAGACTCCCCCCGATGTTCATATTATTCGCCACCAGCTTCGGATTATCCAGCACAATCCTCTGCCGCTCATCCACGCTCCGCACGAACCCAAACTTCTTCCCCGGCTGGCCCCCGTGCGTGTCGAGCGTAATAGTGATCGGATACGGAAACGTCCCCGGCCGGGTGCTATTCCCCGCCGCCCGGTTCGGGTCACTCACGAGCCGCGTCGCGTTGGCCCGCCGCGTCCAGATCTCGACCTTGTACCGCGTCGACAGCCACGTCATGACGAAATTGGCCTCGGTCTCGCGCGCGCCACCGTTTTCATCTGCGGGAACCGCAGTCGGCTGGCCGTCGGTCGGTGGCGTGACAGACTTTAGGTATGTCGTCTTGTCAAAGTAGGTGTAGAAGGCGAATCGCTCCGTAGGCAGGCCGCGGTCGTAGAGTCGCACCGGTTGCTGGCGCGGGAATGGGAGCAAGACTGCCGGCGCGCCGGTTCCGTCGGGATTTAGACTTGGTGGGGGGAGAATGAGCGAGATGTTTCTCGCGCTCAACTGTCTGGGACTAGTCTGAACCTGACGGCTCAGAACTGTTGGGCCGACGGAGTCGTCTACTGACTGGAGGATGCTGATATAAAACGGGGTTGGCTCGCCGGCTTTATCGCTCGACACAACCCCGTCCGTCGTGTTCCCCAGGAAGAACATCTCTTGGAAGTCGGGAGGTGCAGGGTCTGGCTTGAACCCCGACGTCTGGCGCGTTTCCAGAGAGGCACCGACAGATCCACCGCGGCCCCGTCGTCTGACTGATGACGATGACGAGGTCTGAGCAGATCTCGACGCGCTCGTTGTTGGGCTGCTAACCGGCGTAGAGGAGGGAGATATCGGAGTAGAGGATGGAGAAACCGGGCTGGGAATCGGTGGAACGCCCTGTGGCGTGTCCCATCCCCTGTTGGTGCTGTTGTCAAACTGGATCTGCAGGATGAAGCTGGGTTTGCTGCCATCGTACGGCGCTGCCTGGCCGGCCTGTTCCTTGGGCAGAGCACAGCTCCACATTGTTGCAGGCGTAACGCAGTTTGATGTGGTATCCGCGTCAGTGCCAGCTACCGTCAATACACCAGTTGGCATGGGTGGGAAGTCGGTAAGGTTGAGGAAAATGGACGACACGGGCGCAGGAGCGTTACCCCGAAGAAGAACAAGCGGGAGTGTCACAGCCAGTGCAACCAAGATCAACATGGCAATGCACAGTCCGAGACATACCCGCCTTCTCTTTCTTCCTTCGGGTCCCGGCCGCCCGACGCAGCAAGTCGGCAGACACGAACGACCATGCCAGAGTCTCCCAGCTTTCCATGCCACGGCATCCTCTTTTTCGTGTCGACGGCGTTGTCGTTCGACCCTCTGTGCGCTACCCCTGCCCATAGCAGGGAGCTGATCACCAGGGAGGAACGATCCGAGAGGTCTATCGGGAAGTCGGGGGTCGTGTTCGTACGTGGCAACCGGTGGCGGCGTCAGGGGTACATTTCGAAGGCCGATGGCGCCCTGCGACGTCATGGTCCGCGCCAGCCCAGGTGACACCGGGCCAGGCGATGGCGGCTGCGGATACATCGAGCTGCGGGGGTGGTCGGGAGGGAAGACGGCCCGATACCGAGGGTTGAGCTTCTTGGAGGATGGTGGTGAATATGGCGGGGGTAGCTCGGAGCTCTGCTTCAAGTCTCTCTCGCGGTCGGCGCGGTTATTTCGGGCCTCCATTCGCTCTCGGAATGACATCCCTGTTGGTTCCGGTGAAGGGGTTGGAGATGGGGTATTCGCCTCTTGAATAACAATCCTCGGGGTCTGTGTCTGGACATCCCGAAGTGGCTTTAGAGGCTTTGTTTTCTGCTCTAGTGAGGTTTGAGTTACTTCGGCAGTCGGTGGCTTCTTTTGATCGGGGAGGGTGAAGGTCGGTTGCGGCGATGTTGGTTTATACTTTGGCGAAACCAGATTCCGCTCTCTTGCAGCCGGTTTCTGTTTGGGCGAAGCAACAGCTGGCTCTGGGACCGGCTGTTTGCTGTCGACATCTTTCCACCAGTTATCTTGTTGGTCCGGCGCCTGAGGCGTGTCTGGGGTTCGGGTGAAGGGCGTGGTTACTTGATCCCACCATCCCTGCGACCTCGTGCTCACGACCGTCATGGTTCGCTGCAGCACTGTTTGCTTCAAAGACTTTTGTCGCGTGGCCAATGGGCTCCCATCCTCCTCAAAGAGCGTGACCGGCGTCGACATGTCATCCTCGTCCTCGGTGGCAAACGCCGTCGTTGCCTTTGTACTCCTCTGGCCCGAGCCGCCGCCAATGCCTTCTGCCATGTTTGGTCGACGGGATGACGAGCCGTCCTCGCTGTCAGGCGACCAAGCCGACACAGGGGCTTTTGGGGATGGCAGCTTTGGAGGTTTGCCAAAATAGCGCGAAAAGCCAACAGGTGTTTCTACCACGGCCGTCTGCGGGCTGATGATGACGCTCGAATCCTTGGGCATCTCGAACCCGATCATGATCGGACCAACCACCGGCGATATGTCATCCCGACTCGGTTCCTCAACCCCCAATCTCTCTGCAGCCTTCCCCTTGGCCTGTGTTGGCTTCTTCTTCAGCCACGATGGCAACGGGTTACTGGAATCCTTCGCCGCCCCGCCCTCAAGGGCAATGAGAGCCGCAGCGTCAACAAACTTCCCGGTCCTGCTCTGGCGGTTATCGGCGCCAGCTTTCATCTGATGAGCAATATGCTGTCCTTGTCGAAGTTGGGCCATATCTGTGATGACCTTGATACCCGCTCGCGCGTTAAAAGCCTGTTGTCTCGCGCGAGACTTCAGCCGCGACGGTTTCCCAGCTGCCGATGCTGATGCCGACAGACGCTTCAGTGCCGGTCGCGACGGTTGTGGTGTGTTGATAAGAGGCCCATCCCTAGCATTCATGGGGGTTAACGGCTCCTCGTCGGTCCAGTCCTCCCATTCTTCTCTTGCATTCGCTGGAGGGCGAGCCAGCCCTCCACGAGGTGTCCCGGAGTTGGACATGTCCGTAAATGGGATCTTGTTGTTCTAGTGAAACTGCGTCTCGTTTATTCGATCGTAGGTAATTATCGAGTCCATTCAGAAGTGTATGGTGAAAAACACTTTCAGAGGCAGCATGCTGGTTTTGACGGGGAGGGGCTCAGGCACGAGAACGAGGAACAAAGAAAGCGGTCCCGAGTTCCTGGCTATTGTTGTCCGTGGGAGAGCAGAGCTCAAAGAACGAGGGGACAATAGAGGTCCATCGAGACAATAGCACAAATGAGAAAAAAAAGGAATAGCTAGCTCCAGGCTCAAAGAAATTACAGCAGAGCAAGTCACGATGGACCAACTGCTCCCGCTTCACTTGCCCCGCGCATTCTGCCAACGAAGCGTCCCACATGGACGCGCCGCCTCATGAATGGCCACCGGGCCCTGGTTTTCCCGGGCGTCTTCATGGACCTGGTGGATGGCGTAGGCGCTCTGTGGACGCAGAGCAGCCGGGTTCGATGGGAGCGAGTATGAAATAGGCGCTCACAGGTGGCCTGGTGTCACGACATTGGCTGGCCTTCTCGTAGCATGTATTGGCCTAGTCGTTGATTGGCTGTTTGTCGCGGGCGTCGTTGCAGCGACCGCCAATCGACCCCGGCTTGCCGCTTCCCGATCTTCCTTGGCCATCCTCGCCAAGCGGTTCTAAGCGCGGCGGCAGCTTTGGCGAGATTTGGCGACGACATGCAGATTTGCCTTCCTGATGACCCTGCAGGTCGGAATCCGCCCAGCTGGTCGAGCGTGGATCGCGTCTATGCGGGCAAATATCGTGTCGAGAATATGGGGTGGATGATGGATCTGAACCTGGTGTGCGTGGGCCGGATCCGAGCGGGTCGGGCGCATCCTGAATCACCGCGTCCAGACGAACCATCAATTCCAAACACCAAGACCGCTTTCCCGGGCCACCAGGGCGTGTGTTTCGTCTCCGCCACAGATCACGGGAGCTCCAACATCGAAGTGTTCATTGCAGGCCATGCCAGTTATGCCTGAGGCAACTTTGCTTGGAAGCAAACGGAAGCAATCCCACACCTGTCCTTCCCGTTCCCATGCTGCTTTGAAGCAGAGTCTGCTGCCCTCGACCAAAGATGATGCACAGCAGATAGCAGCCAGTTTCGAAGCGCTGCACTCCCAGATCGCTCCGGGAGGAGCAAAAGCAGGTGCTCACGATCCTTCTGCCGATCAGGGCACATGGAGGCGTTGGGATCGCGTCTATGGAAGGCTCCCAGCCACCAACAACCGCCGTCGCTTGATTGACCCCTCCTTTGCGTATCCAGATCTGGACGACTTTGGCATAGCGACACCAACAATTCGTGTGACCCCGCGATTTCATGGCCAACTGTCCAGTGGAGGGCTAAACTCGAGGTAAATCCCGAACAGTACACTCGATGTCGCAATCCCCCCCTTTCTGCATCTTAATGCCGATGTGAATCACCCCATCCCCGAGGCGGCACAGCATTCCGGCTGCACGCCAAGGAGAGCCAAGCTTTGTGGTCCTGCCAAGCTTTCCGCCAAGCCGCCAAGTATCACGGCCCGGACAGACGTCATTCTTCAATTTTGACGTTGGATGAGTCCTCAACATCAACTTTGCCATGATTCGCATGCTTACCGGATGCCATTTTCACCGGGAGACGTGATGTTCGATTGTGGGGTCTGCCGGTGAATTGCCCAGCCCTAACTCACCGCCAAATGCCACGCAAATGTGTGTTCCCGCAGCAGCAGCAGCTAAGGTGAAGCTTGTCGTGTCAAGACAGCGACAGGCAGACTTCGCATGGTTGTCACTCTGATTTTAGAAACAGGCAAGTTGGAATATGTAGTTCATGTTCTCATTTAAGCGGCAGCAGGACCATTGTGCATGACATGACAGGCCCCCCGCCCACTAGCTCGGCCGTCAACGTGTCAACATTTCGACGAGATTCCCAGCAGAGCGCCGTATCCACCACCCCCGAACTTGCGAACTCCTTGGACTGGTGTTGTCGAACCCATATCAACGTTTAGCAGCAGGCGCACTCCTCGCCGAAGCAGCAGCAGTTGCACTCCTCCATGAATCCACCACGCATGGTCATCTCGGGCTGGGGCTCGGCGCCCTGAAGAAAGGATTAGTGATTACACCAACAATCGGAAGACCAGTAAACTCACGGGCTGCTGGGTGACAATGTTGTCAAGAGACACAGCCTCCATGGGGGCTTGCTGCTGGGGAGCGTCGGTGGCAGGCATTTTGGGTGATCGAAGGTTCGAATCAGGTGTATTACGAGTGAAGCCGTAGGGCGGTTCGATATCAAGGACAATAGGAGCGGATTGGAGAGATTTGCGTGAGAGGCAAGAGGGACAGGAGGGAGAGAGCGCAGCGAGCTGAAAAACATGGCGGGGTCAGGACTTTATGCCCTCAGCCTGTGTTCACCCCCGCCTTCCAGACCTTGGGATCAAAGAACCTTGGAAGGATCGGGCGACGGCAGGGCCAGCTCGCAGCTAATTGACGGGAGGACTCCGATTGTCCAGTCGCTGCCAAACAGCCAACCAGTCTGCTTATTGCCTCAGCCACGTCGGCGATCAGGACGGGCCTTGCTCCCCCGTTCCGCTGGCCTGCATCGCTTCGGCGCACAGGGCAAAGCTACGTCAGCCAACTCAGGACCAGCTCCATGCAATGTCATCACCTGTGACTGGCCGACCATGCTTCGCAGGAGGGGACAGATGTTGACCTGTGTACTTATAGAGGTCCGAGTAGCACCGTGTCCCCGTCTTACCTCCGTGGGGTGTTAGCCCTGTGCAGGAGAGACCTTGACGGTACCGGCAAGCGGATCAAATCGGACCACATTTGCGCACCTCTCTGGCAAAGGCGGTGGAAGCGTATCGCAACACGGCATTGGCTGCTTGCTTGTCCATGGGATGCCCGATTCAGACTGGTGCTGAGTGGTGAGTGGGTAGGTTGTCCCGCTATCGGGATATGGGCCGGCAGGAGGCAAGTCCCCTCTTCCCCAAAAGCCAGGCTTATAGCGATGGCAGGCTTGGCCCTGCGCACAGCACGCTTCTCACTCAGCGCGAGCATAACGCGGACTCTCCCGTTCAAATGTGTTTCAAGCTGAGAGCACCAAGGATAGTAGCGAAGTGTCAGTAACAAGACCCAGGTGCCGGCCGGCGCTGACTAAGGCCTTCGCGAGATTCGACCGGCCGCTCGCAAGGGCGGTAAATGCAGTCATTGCAGTGATGGGGTCCGTGACCAGGCCGTCATTTTGTTGAGGCCCCCCAAAACGGAAAGCATAATCTGTAATTGTTGCAATGAAAGTTATTCAGAGCACAAGCTCCCTTTGAGAAGTCCAGGAGTTGTCCACCTCCAAGCACCCTCGCTCAAACAACCGAGGTGGTATGGGCGGTCTGGTCGAGCCCACGGTCGGAGCTACCTCCGAATATACCCCGGATGGCGCCGGAAGACTCAGCTGTCTCAGATAACGGTGCTGAACAGCCGGACCGGTGTCATCGGAGGGGATCCACTTGGCCGGCATCCGGTAGTGCCGGTGCCAAGCCGGAGCTGAGGTTCTGGCCAACTGTGGACACGTCTCCCGACCGCTACGACTAAGCTTATCCGAATTGGTGAATGCCTGCCGGGATCCCGTTCGGCCCCTGGTTCTAGACCAGCACCGATCGCTAAAACCTCTGTCCGCCGCCGGAGTCGCATCTCATCCGATCGGAGTGGTATCGCAAGCGCACGTGGCATCCTATGTTGTTCGGGTGTGCTGATGGCGGTGGTGGCATTCAGCCGGTGGCGGAATCTCAGCCAGTCCGGCCTCAGAAGTACTGGGAAAGCCTTCTCATCAAGAGCCGGAACATTCCTGGCTTTCACACAGTATTCAGATCGGAGGCCGATAAGCTCTAACTGTGCCGACGATCCGTTCCTAACAGGAAACCGGGTGAGATGGGCCCCCACACCAGCTCAAATGATAAATGAATGGGCGTTTCCTCTGCAAAACAAACAGCCTGGCAGCCAGCGTCGAACGAAATCCCGAAGGTTGACGGTTTCGTCTGGGCCAAG
Source organism: Echria macrotheca (assembly GCA_030411725.1). Classification (NCBI taxonomy): domain Eukaryota; kingdom Fungi; phylum Ascomycota; class Sordariomycetes; order Sordariales; family Schizotheciaceae; genus Echria; species Echria macrotheca. The sequence continues at coordinate 631,748 of MU839830.1, read as the reverse complement.
ACCTCTTTATTACCGCCAAGACACATACCGGCTGTATCAGATAGCACAGGCCTCTCAATGGTGCGCCGTTGATTGCGCGATGTCGTGCGCCAAAACGACCAACCCCCAAGCGAACAGGGGAAAAGGTGGATAACCGCCTCCGAAATGGGGCCTCGTAACATCGTCTCGCTGAGCGGCGTTTCTCGCGCCATGTCTCGGTTGCACAGACCAGGTTTTCTGGGCGAATGCAAAAGCCAAAAGGTGTCCTTTTTGCACGCTCAAGATGCCAGAATTCCGGCAGGAAACGTGCAGAATGCCGCTGTCGCGCTCCCAGATGGGATGAAGTCCGTGGAATAGGAGTTTGCAGCAGCAATTGCTCAAAAGTGAAGCTTGGCCGGGTTTGCCCCACCAAGCACAACGACTTTCTGGCCACAGTGACTGGGTCGTCTGTCGCATCGTGCAAGATTGGCAAGTCCCCTATCTTCCATGTCCCTTGTTGCCGCGCGGTCGAACAGCGACAGGCGGGGAATTGCGCTCGCCAGATTGACCTGTCGTTTGGCTTATCGACAGGACCCGTGGAATGAGACGGCCAAGGGACCCGTACCGTAGCATACTGGGGTCAATCTGGAAAAATGAAAGTGCTGCGAGCAGAAAAAATTGAAGCTCCAATTTATCGATTTGTCCACTTCCTGTCTTCTCCTTTCCTGCATCCGCATGTCTAGAGATCTCTTTCTCCCTCCATACCCAGACGACATTCGACTTTACGATACGAATTTTCCATCCTTCGAGTGGCTCGCTTAGCCCGACAGAATCCGTGAACCTGGAAGCTAGCTGGCTACCACCCTCCGGCGACATCGGCAGCGATCCCACGGCAGTACCAAAAACTACGATCTCGGATCTGCCGGCGAAGGACCAGATTGTCGATTTGCTCACACGCAGTCCCGCAGCTGGCCCCAGGCGGCCGAGTTTGACAGACACACGAAGTAGGGAGGAGCGGCTTCTTGTTTCCCGGCAGCTGCGCAATTCCGGCGGCCGAAGCTTCATCGGCAGGTCCCCTTAGACCCGGTGCACCCCCCTGCACGACATTCCTGAGGTGAACCAGAGGGCACGAGAGCGCCATCTGGTTGACCTCCCGCCATCACCAACCTGGCGACCCTCGGCTCGTCGTCGTCGTCGTCCAGCGACCGGCCGGTTCGTTCGCACCACCGGAGACGATCGTCCGCAGCAGCGAGCCAGCTCCGATTGGACGACCGACGAGGTCTTCAGCCTCGAACCGGCTCGCGACTCTCACCGATTCCAGGTATGTGGGGTGTCGCCAGCCAATTTTGCTCGTATCCCTCCGGGCTCCAGCAGGTGGGGTCACACGAGGGGTCTTTGATTGATTTTGGCAAGCGGTAGCGCGGCATGACGACGCTGACGGGTCTTTTTGTGACAGGTACTCCTACATCCGATATGTCTCTGTCACGCAGCCCATCTCCCGTCCCCGGCGGCGGCTGGTCGAGTCCCGGCCTCATCAACACAAGCGGCCGCTCGAGTCCGTCCAGAGGAATCTCAGGATCCAACGGCACGCCTGTCATGTGGGAGTCGGCGAGGCAAAAAAGGGCGGGCGACAGCAGCCACACCTCGTTCGCGACCCAGAACAAGGGTTTCTTTACACGGCACATGCGCCGTCTCTCGAGCAGCCTGCCCCGGTTCCAGTCCAGCCAGCCCTACGCGGAAAAAGAAAAGCTAGGCCGGGGCCAATGGTCGGCCGATAGCGTCCCTTTGCTCGGGAGGTTACGCGGCATCATGGCGCGCATGGGCAGGAAGATGAAAATCCGGTTGCTGATATTATTCGGATTCTTGATGTCGATCATCTTGTTTTACAACACTCGTAGGTTTTTTTTTCTGAGAGTGGCGCGAAAGGTTCTAACCCATCGAAGCCTTAGTCTACCACTGGCGAAGAACGTCATGGCTCGGCGGCGGCAGCAAGTTCGTCATCATACTAGGGGCCAACGTCGGCGGCGGTGTCATGGAGTGGAAGGGCGCAAGAGAATGGGCGATTGAGAGAGATTCGGTGCGCAACAAGAGGAAATACGTCGATCGGTGGGGTTACGATCTCGAAATCGTCGACATGAGCACCAAGAAACGGTATGCCCACGAGTGGCGCGAGAGCTGGGAGAAAGTCGACTTCATACGCACAAGCTTGAGGAAATATCCCAAGGCAGAATGGTAAGCGCTACGCACCGCTCCGTTGGACCGTGCTGACGTGTGTAGGATTTGGTGGCTCGATCTCAACACGCTCGTCATGGAACCGTCTTACTCGCTTCAAGACCACATCTTCAACCATATCGAGAAGCACGTCTACCGAGATATCAACGAATATAACCCACTCAATATCTCGCACCCGATCACGGACCCATTCCTCGATGCCGATTCGCGGAGTCCCGTCGGCGATGGCAACCCCGGGTCGGTGAATCTCATCCTGTCGCAGGACTGCTCCGGCTTTAACCTTGGATCGTTTTTCGTCCGCCGCAGCCCCTGGACCGACCGCCTCCTGGACGTGTGGTGGGATCCCGTGGCGTATGAGCAAAAGCACATGGAATGGGAACACAAGGAGCAGGATGCGCTGGAGCAGCTTTATACTACACAACCGTGGATCCGCAAGCATACGGCATTCCTGCCGCAGAGGATGATTAACAGCTTCCCGCCGGGGGCCTGTTCGGAGAACGGCAACGATACCCGGATACACTACGACCAAAAGGACCGGGATTTCCTCGTCAACATGGCGGGGTGCGAATGGGGGCGCGACTGCTGGGGCGAGATGTACAGCTACAGGCAACTCAGCTACTATCTCAACCGCAACCCGTGGGAGCGCTTCAAGGAGGACTTGGTGGCCGTTATCTGGTACAAGATTACGGGTCGGAAAGTGAAGCTTTAGGAATCTCACTCCGAGCTGTATTCCAGACTGCGGCTGTCCAGGTGATCCACCGCACACCATCCTTTTAATGGCCATTGCCCCAATCCGGGAGGATGATGTACCACCCCCTGTTTTACTATACTATTTTGCTGCGTAATGTCGCCACGAAGCATCCCACCTCGGCAGTCATGGTCATGCCAGAGTTTTTCGACTTTCCGAGCAGGATTCGGTGTTTACGATTCCACAATCTGGTCCATCTGGTCCGGCAAGGGAGTCTTTTTCAGAAAACAACCCTGCGTGGGCGGTATTTGATTCTCGATTTATGAAGGGAGGAGCCAGGGTATACAGCGAGGGAGGCAGGCCGAGACAGATACACTTTGGCCTGGAGCCTGGTTATGGAGTAATGGGTTTCTGATTTTGGGGAAGTCGGCGGGGGGAAGGATGATTGTTTCCTTCCCCCTCCTCGATTCACACTTATTGGGTTGTAAAGGAAGCATTTTGTACGGAGTACCCTTTTTGTCTTCTGCTTTTTAGATGGGGGAACATGCATGGCACGGCATGGCATAAAAGACATGGAACGCCATTAGACATTGGGCCACGTTTTTCGGTTCTTTTTCCAGGGGATGGAATTTGTTCGTTCTGTACATATATGCCGAATACCAGCTTGGTTGGTGGTGAGAAATGGTCCTTGTACTGTTGGAGCTGTATCTATATGGGAGGATATCTGGGGACGACAAGCGACGATGTGTGTAAATATACATCATGTCTGCCCACAAAGTTGGTACCTGCAAGGCAAGCTGGGGAGGAGTATCACGACAGGTATCTGGCAGGAGGGATGGATACATCCGGCCGGCTACGGCAGGGTAAATGACATGTTTCATTTATCTGGCTTGGTGCTTGCTGCTTGTGGTCTTGGCTGTACGCCTTTGCTGCTGGTGGTATCCGTGCTGCCGGAGGTTGTGTCACCGGAGCCTTCCCGGCCGCCGGCCGATCGAGGTGTTTGATGTTTGGTGTGACGTGGGATATGAAGTGTGAGATGTGGGGTACAGGACTCCGTAGGTGCTGGATTTCTTCGGGGCATCGGTTTGCTCTATCTCTTGGGTCTCTTGATGTTTGTTCTTGGGGATAAGATTGGTGTGCAGGGTCGAAGGTTTTTTTTTTTAAGATGCCGTCAAGAGGGTTCGTCGGAAATTTGATCGTTAAGTAGGAAGGATGGAGCATAGCTGGTTATGCTGGGAAGAAATGGAGTTGGTTTATATACATGCTGGAAGGGGAAGGTTGACGCGAGATCGGCATCAGAAATCACAAAGTGGTGCTCCGTAGGACCTGGATATAACTCCGATACGCAATGTCCTAAACCATGGTAAGAATAGAAGTTGAAACGTTTAGCGAGAGATGGGGACGTAAATAGAATCGACGAGACCTAGGGTTGAATGTGAGAGTCTGACACTGGCGGGTATAGGGCGTATAATAGATTTGTGGGAGGTATTGTGGAATGACACTTGAGTGGGAATATCTCACATCGGATGGGAGTTCTGAGTATACTTACTCTATATGTACTTAGATTTATGCTAGAGCTCGTTAACTGAGGTCACTTGTGGAAATAGCCCTGAAGGGGATATGAAGTGATGGTGATGTTAATTCTTGGTCATCGATGTCTTCCTGTCTCTCGAGGGCAGGTGCTCAACCATGAGCAACTCCTCCAAACCTTGGGCTACCTATATCCTCAAGCAATATCCAAATGATCAACTGATAGTCAGGGGATGAAGCATCCCAAACAAACAATATTCCACAGCTGTCTCCCTATCTCAAACCAGTCTTTTCTCTCAGAGGAAAACAAATCAGCTCAGGTGACCGGCAGGCCCAGCTGGCATTCCCTTTTAATGGAGATGTTTGTGTCTGCGTCTGATCTCATCCCGTGTGGATCACGATTGAAACCTCTGGCAGTACTTATGCTTTGTATGATACGGCCGGGATTTTACATCAAACAACATCTGAACCTTACTCGACATGCAGTTCTCGTGGGGAGTCTGGAAACCCTGATGTGGCTGTTAGGGGCTTCTCGAAGCCAATTCATCTCAATTCCACCTTGGATCCCTCATTCTGTGGGTATATAAACAGTTAGACCCCGGGAGACTAGCTATGGTCTAGCCAGGTTTGCAGATCTTCTCAGTATCCCTTAGATGTAATGAGAGATTGGGTCATTCGGGCTGGGCCTATTGTTTCTATTCACACACGCTCATTACGCCACAGCTGTTGCTATTGTCCCCGGCTGGTCACTCCTTTTCTATTCAACGCAAAGTTATTGCATTTGCGCACATTAAAGTCAACGCCTTCTCCCATTTCTTTTCTTCTTCAATTTCCTACTTCATATTTCTCGTTATCTTGTTCATACAGCTCGCTTCGATAAATCCACTACCCCTGAGTTCCGTATAAGTCAACACCTACAACGGAACAGATTCTCAAGGACATCAACATGGTCTCCAAAAAGCTCCTCTGGCTCCAGGCCATCTTCCACACCACAGCAGCAGAATACACCCTAACCGACCTCTTCACGCCCCAAAACTTCTTCTCCGAGTTCGAATTCTTCAACGCCCCCGATCCTACAGCCGGCTCCGTCCGCTACGTCTCAGCCGTCGAAGCCAACGCCGCCGGCCTCGCCGGCTACGCCCAGGACGCCGTCTACCTCGGCGTCGACTACACCACCACCTTCCCGCCCACAGCCCCCGGCCGTCCCTCGACCCGCGTGCAGTCGAAAAAGTCCTGGCCCAGCGGCGGTTTATTCGTTGCCGACATCGCACACATGCCCGCCGGCCAGAACGACACGGGCTCCTGCGGACTCTGGCCCGCCTTCTGGACGTACAATCGCCGTCTCAACCGCTGGCCCCAGGGCGGCGAGATCGACATCATCGAGGGCGTCAACTCGCACGGGACCAACTCCGTCGTCCTGCACACCGACGGCTCCTGCCCCATCTCGGGCGAGGGCACGCTGGCCTCGACCACGCTCGCCCGCGCCGACTGCGCAGGGGACGTCGGCTGCCGCCAGCAGCTCGGCGTCGAAGGGGCGTACGGCGCCGAGTTCAACCGCCGCGGCGGGGGCGTGTACGTGCTCGAGTGGACGGCCAGCAGTATTTCGGTCTGGTTCTTCCCGCGGGAGAGCGGACTCGCAAAGACCCTCTCCATCCACACGCCGGGGATCAACTCGACGAGGACACAAACAGTCAGCACGGCCGGCTTCGGCCAGCCAGTTGCCCGCTTTGCCTCGACGCCCACCTGCGACCTGTCCACCCACTTCAGCGACCAGAGTATCGTCTTCAACACGGACTTCTGCGGAGGCTGGGCGGGCAAGGACTGGTCTACCGATGCGGTGTGCTCCAAGCTCGCGAGGACGTGTGAGGAGTATGTTGGGGCAAATCCGGGGGCTTTTGAGGATGCCTATTGGCTTATCAACTCGGTCAAGGTGTATCAGGACCGGAGGGCGCAGGTGGGTGGACAGCCTGGTGTGAGGAGGAGGACGGTTAGGTTTGAGTCTTGAAGGGGTATCTCGGGAATTTTTCTCTTTCAGGGCGGAGAGGATTTGGGGCTCTGGTTCCCAATTAGACTTGTTTTACACGGCGTACAGACACTGATCCCATCCGGTCGTCCCCCTGGACATAGGTGGTGGCGGTATCACCAGGAGTTAGTTCATAGAACGGGGTCATGATTCCTTCATGGACATAGAGGGAATAGAATAGCAATGGATATTAGCACAAGAACTAGACTGCCACCTAGGCATTCATGTACATATTCTCAACAACACCCATACAAAGTAACAGCATAATCCCACCCGGAAATCTGCACCCCTTCCGGCTAACCACCCATTGGCCGAACCTTGATCAGCGCCTTCTGGAATTCTTTCCACGATAGCCCTTCCGAAATATGGATATAGTGTCTACCACTTTTGTTCCTGAGATCTCGTCTGCTAGAAACATGTTCCGGCATGATGGCAGCCAGAGACTCTTGTATATGCTTCGACAGAGCTGCGTTCTCGATACTGTCTATGAATTCCCAAATAAAGGTAATATCTGGTACTGTGGTGTCCTTGTATTTCTTGGTAAACTGGCGCAACAACGCGCTGAGGTTTTGCTTCTTCGCCGAAGACTGCTTCGCTGCGCGCTCTGGGCCGTTTCGCATCCGGCTTGTGATCGGGGGACTTTTGGGGATGGCCTTTTTTCTGGTGATGACAACTCCTTCTCTGGCTACCTCAGCCTCTGCAACTGTTAGTAATTGTACTCGAGTTGGGCAGGAAAAGGTACAACCCGCTGGCCTCCCAGGATTAGCTTCATGAGTCCCGAGCACCCTTGTCGCCATCGCCAACATCGACTTCAGGTGCTTTAAAATCTCGGCCGGATCCTGGGGCTGGTTCTCCGGACACCGTTCTTCCAGGATAGCGAGTCTCCGCCCCAGATCGTCGATCCGTGACACTATTCCATCCAGTGTCACTTGGAGGAGTTGCGTAGTCCCCAGTACAGCCTCGCACTGGCTGCGAAGCGACCCAATATCTGCGGATGTCTGATCATGATCATCGCCCTGTCTCGTGTCTACGGTATCAAGCCTAGTTGTGAGATTGGATATCAATCCTGTTGTCTGCTCACAGGTTGAGTTGACTTTGAGTTGAAGAGCAGGGACTATATCCAGGAATGGCCTCAGGCCATCTAGTTCTCGACCAAGTCGCCCGAAAACCTCCTTGTACTCGTTTGCTGCCGCTTCCGCGGTATCTCGATGACGGCCGAAATCACTCTGCAACGACGAGATAGAGACATTCATGTGACGAATCTGCTCGTCGACGCTGCGTCTCAGGTTGCCTAGTTCCCGGCTGCTCTGTTGTGTGCTGAGATAGCTGGCCCAGCTGTTGGCCAGTGTCGCCTGCAGCCGGTCTGTCTTGGGCAGATCGCGGTCCGTAGATATATGGGACGACTGCGAGGATGAGGCTCGAAGTGTGCTCGCCATCGAGGGCCAGTCAGTAAGCGTGGAGTCGGAAAAGACTGACATTATGGCTGATGAATGTGTTCGTGAACTGTCGTGTCTGGTCCGTGTTTTTGGTGATGGAAGGCGCGGAAGAGAAGGCTTGGACGAGATCGGCCCCATGTAACGCCTGTTTGTGTGTCTTTATGGGTAGGTGCTCCCAGAACCGCTCCTTCTGAATACGAGGCGATGGGTGGGTTTCGATGGAGGGCCCCAAAGTAGCCACTCGGTGTAGAACCTGGCTTCGCTCCTGCCATGGCCTCGGCCTGGCCACTGTTGAAGACGGGGGCTCGTTGCCCATGTTGTCCACCCGTGGGTGCCTGACGTGATATCACACACCGCCGTCATCCACCCACGTTCCTACCTGCGGTGCAGATCTATCGTCTGATTTTGCAGCAGCTCTTACCCAGCCGTTGCACCTCCAACGCGGCGGTTTCGAGTCATCTGATCCATGCAGCCGGCCTTGTTCTGGCAACTGCTCCTGATCGTGTCTCCAGCGAATACGCCCTTGCCCGAGGTTGTGGCACTCGCGCCTCTTCATGCCCTCAACGGGCAACGTCGAGGGGAAGACATCAGCCCAGCTTGACGATCTTGGTTGCGCGGGAAGGCACTCAAGGCACGAAACCAGGAGCATCAGCCCACGGCCCCCCATGGCTCCAGGGCGCCAATGTCTATAAAGCAAACCATGTTCCTCAATTGCTGTCATTCCTTTCCGCATCGACTTCATCCACCACCATCTTCCACACGCTGCCTTTGGGCCTCGGGTTCACCAACCGCCGTCTTCCCCAGTCATTGCAGCTTTCGTCGATCCCAACCACCCCACAATCAACACCTTCACGGAGATTTGCTCTGAGACAGCATGAGATTCCCCGGCTTCTCTTTACTTCGTGTCGTCCCTGCACCCGGTGTTGCCTAACATTGGCCCGTCTACGGATGTTCTCACCATGGACCGCTCGTGTATTTACCAAAATCCTCGGTTTGTATCCCCGCCCAATCCCGGCTAACTTTGCTGAGTCTCGAGTTGCAGTACTTGTTGCCCTCGCGATGTCCGGGAAACCACAGAGTCACGCTCTTCACACAAGTCACCACAGCCTGGCCGACAACAGCAACAACCGGCAGAGATCTCGAACATCCCGTCACGCTAGCCACAGGGCATGACTCCGTCCATCATCACAAGGTTCGTCCTGGGCAGGACGTTAAAAGGCCCACCCTGTCGTGCTGGTCGGATCAAAGACAGGGTCTACGACCTTCCAATGTTCGAAGGTTGTATGCGATGCTCAGTCGTGTATGTTTCTCCGGCTGTGTCGCAAAGCGGCTTGCTAACCTGTGAAGTTACGGCAGTCGTCAATCTTGACCGGCGCAAATTCCAAAACCCCCCCAAAAAAAACCCCGCAGCCACCTGCCATATCCACTAGAGTCTTTACTCTACGTCATTCTCGACCGTGTTCTTCAGCGTCTTGACGTCCTTTTTTTGCTTCGCCCAGTCGTTACACACTCATTCAACCCACAGGTGGTTACAACCGGGTGTTAGCAACCGAGCTTTCATTCCGGGGAGGACTGTCAGGAGCAACGGTCCCTAGGCTTGGTTGACAGTTGTTGCCCACGTCGCACTGTCGCTCCAAGTACTGGCCACATGTATCATTATAGAGACACAGGAGTCTCCGCCGGGGGTTCGCATTTCCAATGTATTTAGCTCCAGGAGATGTCTTCGAATACAGGCGGCCTTGACTCCCACTGGTTGACTAATGACACGTGAGGGGTAAAGAGTGGTGGTGAGTGATGCGGGGCCGTTATTGCATTGTGATGAAAGGCTTTTGTCCAACACTACGCATAGAGCAAACCATACGAGGGGAAAGATGTCCTTTGCAGTGTTTGACTTGATCGAGCTTGGGGATGGCGTAGGGCCGGAAGATTTGGATAGGATCAAAACGAAGACAGGTTGTGCCAGGGTGCTCTTTGGGCGAAAACAGGAGGACAAGCGGATTGGCGTTGTCTTGACGCGTAGGTGCACTCCAAGCCTGTGCTTGTTATGCTAACTGTTGAATAGAATGGGAGTCGGCCGACACGGCGTGGGAGTTCTCGCGGAACAAGGACCGGTTTCCGGGTGATACGGGAGACGGTAATGAATCACGGGTTTTTGAGGTGCAGCCAGCCATGTTCGGGGAGGATGGCGGTGGTAGCGTGAGGCTGGAGAAGGTTCTCAGGGCGCCGTGTGTTGAGGTGTTCACGGCGTTTCAGGCTCAGGATGGGTTCGGGGAGAATGTGGAGCGGTTTCTACGGGCGATGGATGTTGAAGAGGACAAGCCGAAGGGGTATCATGGCGGAGTTGTTCTTTTACAGAAGGGAGATGTGAAGGGTGGGGAGGGCAAGGTGTATAGGGCACTGCTGGGGTGGGACAGTGTGGAGGCGCATTCGAGGGCGAAGGGGGAGGAGGGCGGTGTTATTGGGCGGGAGATTTGGTTGTTGAGGGAGCGTAGGGGGTATGTATTCTCTTTTTTTCTGTGTGTGGGGGAAAAGATGGTGATGATGATGCTGACTTTTATAGGGCGGTTGACTTGTTCCATGTTGAGTTTAAGGAGGTTTGAAGACGGTTGGTTGCGGTGGTGATGGGGTTCACCAAGAACACGAGTCTACGGAATGGCGATAGGTGATTTGAAATTGTTCAAGGCATCTCTGATAGGGGTGTACCCCCCTTTTGCTACCGGTGCATCCCCTTGAAGATAAACTTTTCGTGTAAATCCTCAGATACAAGCGTTTCGGCGGAATTAGCAATGCCAAAAGGGTTATCAATAAGGGCTTTACCATCTATCAAATTACGTTCAGAAACCTCTATTTACTGGAAATAAGAGATAAAAGGTCTCGACCTAACGCATACCTAGGGGTTTAGGAATAAACGTAACTGCCTTATACCTTGACTTTTATCAGCCTTTACAAGTTTAAACCCCTTTATATATAGTAAATAGACTTTTGGCAAATGTATATACAGCTTTCAGGAAAAAAAATCAACAGTAAATTAGAGGGCATATGCGTAAAACGCCATGGCGGGGGGATGCACCCGTAGCAAAAGGGGGGTGCACCCCTATCAGGTGCCTTATTCAAAGCCTTCCTCTTTGCAGTCCATGTTCTGGAGGACGCCTTCGGGAACTGGGACATCTCGCTGGCTTTGGTTTACTCTTGGGTCATGCAGCTCGCTTGGCATTAAGGTCTGATGAGAGACGAAGCTATTCAGGCATCGGATTGCGGCAGTCTTAACCACCCGGTCCGGTCACAGTTTCAAGTAACAGAAATACAACATACTTCCAGGTATTTACTCAACGGTCTTGATCCTTCTCTTTGCGTCAAGATACAACACAGGTGGTTCACGGATCAGCCGATTATGGGGAGGAGGTTGAGTAGGTAGGTACCCCGCAAAGGTGAGGGGCCGAGCTACCTCCCGTTCGGCCGGGTCATTGTTTTACCTCTCTGCTCGGGAAACAGCTCGGCGACAATTGAATAACCGGGAGATTTCACTTTTGGCTGTTGCATGTTTATTCGTTTCTCGGTCTTGTCCTGACCTGACCTGACTTTGTGTGTGTCTCAGGTTGTGTTGACGTCTTTTGCTCATCTCAACATTTTGAACCCGCTTCGTAGATATATATCTGTTACTTGCTCCTCATTCTCACTCACTCAGGAGATCTCGGTTTATAGCAACGTTGAAAATGGCCAACGATGGCGAGTACCGCAAACACCTGCCCGACCTGGGCACCCCCCGCTTCACGACGATGCAGCAGCAGGACGCCCACGTCTACGCGAAAGCCTTCATCGAGGGTGGGAATCCACCGTGGCTGCATGCGCTGTATCTGCACTGGCGCAAGCTGTTCCAGGAGCCGTTTAAGGGGGTGACCAATGATGGTATATATTTCTCTCCCTCTTACCTATATATCCCGACCTCACCTGACTGTATGGCAGGAACGGTAAGGCAAAACCTATTCCACCTCCAGGACGAGGACATGCCCATCGAGACCATCACGGCTGCGGCACATACTCTCTTGGAACAACTCTCGCCGGACCAGACGCGCGCGATATCCTACCATGTCGACTCACCCGAGTGGCGGTCCTGGTCGAACCCGGAATTTCTGCTATCAGACAAGGGCATCCGGCTGGACGAGCTGACTCCTCCCGTCCGCGCCGCGGCGCTGGGTCTGTTGGAAGCCACCCTCTCGCCGGAGGGCTACGCCAAAGCCGTAGCCGCGATGCGCATCAACGGGTTCCTCGGGGAGCTGGTGCAGGCAACCAGGGTGTGCAACGAGCACTCGTACAACCTCGTCCTGTTCGGCGAGCCGTCCACGACGGCGGCATGGGGATTCTCGTGGTACGGCCACCACCTGTGTCTCAACGTGTTTCTGCACCAGAAGCAGGTGGTCATCTCGCCGTGGTTCACCGGCGCCGAGCCGAATCTGATCGACGACGGGCCGTACAAGGGGACCAGGATCCTGGTCGAGGAGGAGCGGTTGGGCCTGCGGCTGATGCAGAGCTTGGCTCCCGACCAGCAGCGCGCCGCGCAGATCTGGGAGAGGCTGAGAGACGACAAGATGCCCAGGGGGCGGTGGAACCACGATGACCAGCGCCATCTCTGCGGCGCCTACAGGGATAACAGGGTCGTGCCGTACGAGGGGATCACCGTGTCCTCCATGGCGGCTGATCACCAAGCGCTCGTCACGCAGATCCTCGAGGAGTATTTGTTATATCTCCCCGCGCGGGCGCGGTCGCTCCGGATGGACCAGATCAGGTCGTTCTACGACGAGACGTATTTCAGCTGGATAGGCGGGTTCGGCGATGACGATGCGTTTTATTATCGGATCCAGAGTCCCGTGGTGCTGGTCGAGTTTGATCACCACTCTGGCGTGTTTTTGACGAATGCGGAGCCGGCCAAGTTTCATGTGCATACGTTGTTGAGGACGCCGAACGGGGGGGATTATGGGATGGCTTTGAGGCCGTTGCTTAAGGGGGAGGTGAGGCAGGAGTTTGTCTGGGAGGGGTGATTTCTTCTCCTTTTTTTTTTTGGTTTGGGGGGGGGGGGGGGGGGGGGATATGGGGGTTGTTTGTTATTCGGTTGTGTGTATATTGGGTTTTAATGGGGGTGTTTTTGGGTTGTGGGGGTATAAAAAAACATTTTATAAAAAAAAGTGTT